>JRHT02000096.1:0-41519 GCA_011800875.2 Suillus brevipes Sb2
CTACCTTCGGGTAGTCTACCTCTGTTAGTTTCTAGTTCGGACTTCGTCCGGATTAGCCTTTATACGCTTATCCGATATCCGGATACCTTCGGATATCGATATACTATACGTCCGGAACCTTCGGACGCGATAGTCTAGCCTTTGTGAAATACAGGGCAATACTCGGGAAAGGGGCACAGCGTACGAGCTGAGGCCAAAGCCCTTCGGATCCGATAGCCTTGAGCACGACCTTGACATAAGCCTGGCGACAACGATCCTGGTAATGTGAAGGTGAGCTCAGGACATTTTGACAAATCAAAACTCACCACAAAATGGCAGGACCTTCGATAGAAAAATGAAAAGAGTAAAATCCCTAACAGCACCTATGAAACAGGAATCATTAGCAAGTGCACCAAGGCATATTTTGAAATATACACAAACAATACAAGGAGCTCAATGATCCAGAGTTGGGACTGAAGGCTTTGGCACAGAAAACCAATAGCAAACATTGTTTCCGTTAGCAAATGATTAGTTGAACCATGATTTTGCTCACTAAGATTTGACAAGTGGATGCATGTTAGATTACAAACCGCTGTTGAAAGGCCACTAAAGCATGCAAAAATAAGACAGGGATTCAGGGGGCAATGTCAATTCTAGATACCAAATTTTCATTGGATATACTATCTTATGCATCTGATCAAGGAAGGAAGTAGGACGAGCAAACCGGTGCTGACAAATGATGCATCCTGCTTACTGGCAAGTTTTTATTTGCAGAAATGATGATCTTGTACAAGACCGTAATATGACCCATACCTTTGAAAGATTAATTGTTGCCCAGACTTTTGTTTTATTCTCGTCAATAGAGATGCTCATCATTTCAAGCTGGCTAATGATTCAGTCTGGCTCTTAAGCTTTATAAAATGTTGGAACCAGCATCTCCCACATCTTGTCCTCCTCAATCCCTTGGCACTTGTGAAGGAGATCATCAAGTTCTTACCTCCATTTCCAATACTATGCCAGTACCCTCAGTCCTCATTCCAGAATGATATTCTCAGTATTAGTAGACATCATTGATGGAGATTACTGATGAAGGCCCATTATTTTATGTGTATTACACAGCATTGAATAATCATACAAGCATGCAGGATAGATGAACTATCACAAACACATTATTTGTTGATGTGTGACTTACCAATTCAGCAAGATACGAAGCCAAACATTATCACCAAGGTCCGGTGAAATGAAGAGATAATAGTTAGCCGGTAAAGGACAAACTAAGATCCTATAGGGCGCGAGTATAGTGTCAACCCTAGGGAACTGCTATTGAAGCAAATCCTTCATCGTAGTTTGCGAAGGGAGTCTGTTGAGTCCTAAGAAGGATAAGCTGAAACCGAAAGAACACCGTCGGTAAGTTAGCTAGAACTGTAGATAGAAAAAGAAACATCTAAGACCAATGCTGCGGCAACTGCGGTAAAACTGTGGTAACTTGTACTAGGGGACTTTATAAGTCCAAGCTGAGGTATACTAGGAAGGGCGAGTCATCTGAACAAAGGTAAAATGAACGCAAAAGTAAGATACCGCGGTAAAGCGGTAAACCCGGTAACGGTCTGGGAAACTAGTAAGTCAAAGAGACGCGAGGCACTTAGAGTGGTCGAGTACCGTCAGTCAAGGGATGGAAATCAAATGATCTGATGTTCGCAATGAAAGACTACTAAGTGAAACTACCACTGCTGAGGTCCGGGGATGACAGGTAATGGGGAAGTAAGTATTGAGTATTTACAATGGGTCATATATACCACTTGCGTGGATTACCGGAATGTACAGGCGAAGGTAGTAGCGAGTGTAGGTGCACGGGGATACTTATATGTAAAAATGCCTACCGGTATGCACGCGTTGACATGTAATATCAACTATAGGCGATTAGCAATAGGAATACTTAAGGAAAAATGCACCAATGGAGTTAGACAGCAATGGACAGGTCATGGGAAGATGAGGTTTGTAGTTCGGTAACTACGCGGGAATGCGGCTTATGCTGTATGAGGCATGTTGGACCAAGGGAATGGTAATGTG
Organism: Suillus brevipes Sb2; assembly: GCA_011800875.2. NCBI lineage: Eukaryota > Fungi > Basidiomycota > Agaricomycetes > Boletales > Suillaceae > Suillus > Suillus brevipes. The sequence goes on from JRHT02000096.1 coordinate 2,050, forward strand.
TAGACATATAGGGAAATATGGTAATACGAGCTTAGCGTATGCTTGATCGTCACACCGGTCATTGACAAATCATCCAGAGATCAGAATGCACATTGTACACTTCCAGCCAATTGGAGCAAAGCAGCCACTGCGCCACTTCATTATTGCAATATGCAATCTTCTGGCTGCAGAGGAATATATGATAATCTTTTGCAGCTCTCAGGCTGATGCATAAGTATTTACACTGCAGGCAAAGTATGTTACATATTACAGTGATCTTTAGGAGACTGGAACTACAAAGCAAGATAACCTAAAATGGTAGAACAACGGAGTGACACAGGTGATGGCATGCACATCAGTCAACAACCAGATGCTAGAGCATGCAAATTGTGATGGAATGGAGTCCCATATTATTCTGTATAATATGATCATTTGCTTTTAAATTAAGCATCACAAGAAGGACAGAACATACGAGAGAGAGGGTGAATATTTCATTGATCAAGAAATTGAGGGTCCAGGTAGTGAAGAAGTAGATGTTAATAGGACATCAGAAGGCACTTCAGGTCAAGCTGATTCATGCAGTCCTCACTCAGATGCACAATGTAGAGAAGGATGATTGATTGAAATACTTGACTGGACTACCTAAATACCTATACAACAAATGTATGTAGCTATGTAACAACAATGAATAGCAAAACAATATAAGAATCAATAAAACAATAACAACAAAAAGATAATATAACAAAACACTAATAAGACAATGAGATGATGAGGCCACATAATAAGATGAGATGACAGAGACAAGAATGACTCATCCAGCTCCTATATCTAACACTGAGGTATTGCTGGCCTACATCATTTGGATTTTGAGGCAAAAAATCTCTGTCTTTTTCTTGAGTATTAATAAATTAGCTTCATGGACTTGGATATCTATCTCACAAAGGCGAATCTCAGTGTATTTGGTCTCCTGCAGTCACTGATGGCTTACAGTGACCAGTGAGATCTGATTATGTTCCGTCTTTATATTGAGTATTGCAATGAAGCACTTGTATTTGTTATCATAGTGGGACATGACATTAGAGTACAGACTCTGGATCTCATCCTTCACCTGATCAACCTATTCTATTATGTCCAATTTTTCTTTTTCTTTTTTGAAACTAGTGTCAGTGCTAGTGAGAAGTGATGTCTAGGGAGTTGGAGACATGAAGTAGTCTGACACTGAGGTGATATTTTATGTTATTGATGAAGGTGTTAATATGCTCCACAACATCTCCAATGGTAGTTTCTGTATATCAAACACTAAGTGGTTGTTGTTGAAATATGTTGAGGATTTTTCAGGGATATGGAAGGGTTCTGGAACATCAAAAGGGAGGCTATAATAATAATCAGTGGTGATATGCTTATTATTATTTATCCATTTATTGGTGATGATTCAACAGTTGAAGGATATTATCTCTGCATTTTGAGAGACTACACTGGACAGAAATCAGTTGACACATTGCTCAACATTCTGGAGCGCTACAAAGAACTTAAAGATATGTTGGACCCATAGGCTAGAATTAGCATGAGTAACTTTGATGAGTATGTAGTTGGGAGTGTAATGGGCAGCAATACGAAAAACATTAATATTATTCTTTGATTATTTTGTTTTTGTTAGACTATTATGGTCCATGTTGGAGTACAGGATATGACATAGATAATCATTACAGTTTATATAAGCCTTACGAGGTGGTATGTCATATTTTCTGTATGAAGCCTGTGATTAAATGTATTCTTGGTGTAGTTTGTATTGTCGGTACAGTGTGTAATGAGATGTATAGCTTGTAGGTGTATGTGACAGTATTATAAAGAAGAAACATTTTTGTGTAATTGTACAGATGCCTCTAGTTTGCTGATGAAGTCTTCCCTCACAAGAAGCCAGATAATTGGTAGAACAACACTGTCTTCCTAAATACTTTGCATTTTTCAACAGCTCCAAATGCATGGTTCTGCTGCTATATAAGTATACAGATGCCAACATCTTTGGGGCTGGGAGGTTTGTCTCAAAGAACATAACCCCACATTTATTCACATTGGCCCAATATATGAGTACTCCATCAACCTTGGTAAATCTGATAAGTAAATTAGACAAAGCAAGTTTAATATTTTTGTGAGATCCTCCCAAGCAATCTAGTATGCTCTTTAGGAAAATATATCTGCCCTACCACATTATCCAGGATAGTCTTTGTCTCTGCTATTAACAATCTAGAGCATGATTACAAATATTTCCTAAAGAAATTCTTGGATCCCAGGATTGTTGGAGAGACCTCTGATGAGGAAGATATTTAGAATTGTGTGTGACTTATTTACTATATTCCTGTGAAGCTCATCTTAATTGATTTCTAGGTTCCTCAACTGATTCATGTGGTAGAATCATCACCAGAGAATTTGTGTTGCACAAAAATCCTTGACTTCCTTCTGTGCTCCCCTTGACCCTGGATACTGAAAGCCATCTTGTCATCTTGTCATCAATGTATGCACTGAGATGCCAGAGCCAAGACAGAGGCTTATTAGGAGATGTCAAGTGGAAAGAAATGCTAGATATTTCCTATATACATGTTTTTTGAACCAATACCAAGCACTAAGTACACAAATGGACACCACGCACATGCCTTCAAGTGCACTGGCAAAAGCTGCAAGTAGCGCATGCAAAGATATCTTGATCATGGTGATGAAGTCAATAAGTAACACGAATAAACATATAAAAAGCTTTTGGAGCAAGGCTACTACTAAGACTACTCTGTTGGTATAAACAAGACGGTACGTGTATGCCCCTGCACATTCTAACCAAATTTATAACAATGATCATCACCTAGTCAATCCTGACACTGGGGATTGTGGGGGAATGGCTGTGAGTCATCCAGGTATGAGTGTGTTCAGAAGTCATAGTTGAAGATTTGCAAGAAATGACAAGGTTTTAGAAGCAATGTCCTTAAGCAGTAATATAAATAGTTAGAGTATTACCCTCTACACTCCTGACTTGAATCCAATAGCTTTTAATATATGTGTGTTATTCACAGTGATATGTCATATGGAAGGTGCAGCAGCTGAGGACAATAAATCCAGCTAACCGCCAATCAGCAGTTGTCAGGGATTCAACAATACCATTACTAGGGTGATGCTCCAGTGGAGAAAGTTTCTTCAAATTAGCAGAAGATTTGAGGTATTATATACAAAATACCTCTAGCGTGACAGATTGCTTCATTGTAACACCAGGTAAAGGGTATGACTTGGTCTCCGTTGCACTAGTAGGTACAGGTGCCTGAGATGTCAAGGGTGGCTGTGGTAGCATGACATTGGGAGGGGGATAGTATGGGTACTGATACAGAAAGTATGCTGAATGATAATATGATGTGGGAGGAGGTCGTCCAGGCAGCTGGGAAGTGTTGGGACGTGGTTCAAGTCTTTGGACATGATATCATATGTAGCTGCACTAGGGGCAAGTAAACAATGTGTTTTACAGGTATATCCCAAATTAGATTTGCCACAGTTCAAAGAAAACAACAAATCTCAATATTCTTGACAGCTGCTGTAAGGATTAACTAGATTGTAGTCCGCATGGCTATGCATATATCTATATACGAACAGAGATCATCGAACAGCATAAACCAGCATGACGTCTACTGAAAGCATTAGGTTGAGCTTTTTCAAGTACCTTGCAAAAGGCGATAAAGATTTCCAACAAGTTGACGTACTTCCCCTGCTGCTTATCTTCCACCTGCACCCACTTGATGAATTCTTTCTTGTTCTCCTAAATGGTGTTTGCTAGCCAATTTTTTAGCGTGTCCGACCTTCCATAAAGCATATACAGTCTTGAAGATGAAGCCACTGAAAGGGCATTGATCTTCACGGGAGTAACCAACTTCAGCATGACAGGAAGGTGCCTTGTCATTGTGGCTATTGTTTGTGGAAGGGCACATTTGAAACAATAGGAGTAGGGCCCGAAGGTGAAGCATCTTCTGAATTTGCCGTAAAATATGGTATCCGAAGCTTCCTTCTTGTAACCGCATTGTGAATCATGCTCTGGATAGAACTTGTTAGGAGACGAGGCACAGACAAAGTGATATGGGCAGCAGCCCTTCAACTTTCTCATGTACCTGTCCAGAAGCAAAGTACTTTGCAACCTCTTTTCGAGTGCTTCCTGTACTTTGTTGCCCCTGTCCATCCATGGTTGCTGGGTCTCCTGTGCCTTTGCTGGCCTGGATGTGGTAGACAGCAACACAAGAGGGGCCGATGCTGTGGGGGCTTTGATACACCGGAAAGTGATGATCTGCCAGGGGGTATCTTACTGAATGTCTTCGATGTAGTAGACGCAAGAAGGGCCGACACTGTGGGGGGCTTTAACAATCTAGAAAGTAATGATCTGTCAGGGGCCATCTTCCTGGCAGCTGTCTTGGATGCAGTAGATACAAGAGGGGCTAATGTGGTGGGGCACTTTGAAGACTCAGAAAGTACCCTGTTGTGGTTGGCCCTCTTGGATGTGGAAGACAGTGGCAACAATGGTTGAGAGGACTTGGAGCGAGAGGTTAGCAATTCCTCACAGGTATGTAACAAAGAATATCACCAGGAATTTAGCTACACGATCTTTGTGTGGCATATTCTTGGCAGATAGACGACGTAGTGTATGTGAGGTCTCTAAAGTATCTATTGCTGTAGTCATGTCTGGTGTGATCTCTGGTAGTTGTGCAAAAAGATCTTCTTCTACATCTTGCAAGGGTCCAAGACCTGTAGCTTTAAGGGCGGGCGATGCAGGAGAAGAATTGTGACCTGTGGGGCGGCTGGGTGTTGGCATTTGAGACGAGTTGGGAACTAGAATGTTCTCTATTGGAGTTACAGCAGAGTCATGACTCCGTTGAGATGAGTTCTGAAAAGGACCTTACCTCTGGATTCTGCAAAATGCTGTTGGTCATCAAAGGTGTCACTTATCAAATCGCTGCATTCTTCCTCCAGGATAGAATATGGCCCATTGAAGCTGCCTGAGCCTGGACAAACGCCACAGGTGGATTGAGGAGGAGGGAGTGGGCCTAGAGGAAGTACAGCAGAACTGAGAGATGAAGATGTGTAACGATGATGAGATCGATAGTATGAATGAGGTGGTGGTTCTATAGTGATGCTGGGGTTTGCAGAATAAGGGCCACAGTCATGCTAGATTTGATTTGAGATTGGGGTTAATGCAAGATGGCCGCCTGCATCTCTAAGGATACGCTGAAAACTAGCATGTGCATGAGTCTTACCTTATGCTCTGGGAGAATGTATTTTTCCAAAGCAGCATATACCACTAATCGTTAGGCTGCTCAATAGCGCTAAGCGTGGTGGGTGGGGAGGTACTACAGCAATATGAGCAAAAATTGACGGTCCTAGTTCAGTGGATGAGTCAAGGGAAAATAGAGGGAGACTATAATGCACTGCCTGAGATTCAGCAAGCAAATGAGGGGTGCGGCGTACTGACCCCTTTGTATGACCATATTTTCACCTGTAGTTTGGGTCTCATACGTGACTCTCAAACTGGACTTGCCTGTGAGGGCTAGTGGTCATCTGCACAAGGAGCACACTGTGAATTGTTCCACCCGCTACTATTTGCTTTACGAGATGAGCAAGGCTTCCTATTGGTGTACGTAGAACGTCTTCTACATGGGGTTGCATCTCACCATTTCTGCAGTCTTAAATATTGACACACTTGTTCTTGAGGTATACAACCACCTCCCGCTCCTTGTCGATGTCCTGGCATGGAGAGCCACTAACACTTGTACTCGCAAGGTCGGTTCAGAGGTAGTGTCTTCATAATTTATCTATATTGTCAAAGTGTTTGTCCGGATACATGTCCCTGAGTTCTGCCACACCATGCATGTCACTAGGGCCATGATCAAGGGCTCGTGTATATGGCAAATGCTCAGTGGAGACAATTCTTGCGTTGATAACTTGAACATCATCATGACAAATGGGTGGTTTGACTTGTTTTGTACCTTGATTGAAGACACTCTGCACTACGAGAGGGTTAATAGGACAGCCAAACCACATTATGCATTCGATAGCTCTACCCTGTAGTTCCCAACATTCAAGTTTCAGGATCTCTTTATCACTGTCACCAAGGTCAAGATTGATGGCTTGTTCAAAGTCATTCTGTGTTCCCCCACCACTGCAGATATGTTGTTTATGACAGCAGGAGGTTTTGGTATGCTGTATCCCAAATGGATGTTGAACAACATTGTGGTCGTCAATTGGACGATCCTACGAGGACATCAAGATAACGACAAGGTTGGATGCATGTGTCACAATGAATTCATGCGCCATGATGATACTAGCTTCATCATGGGCAGCTCTGCTCTACACAGTGGTGTTATATTTTGGACTTTGGGGGACAATCCCTCGTCATCAACTGGGATGCACACTTTTCCTTAAGATCCATGATTAGGATGTCCCACATGACATGGCTACTTGCTGACTTTGACACAGCATCTTTGGTGCCTCAACTTTGTGAACTCAAGAAGTAAGCTGACCATCGCTGATTATGTTGTCGCACCTGATCAGAAATTTGTTTGGTCTCAGATCAGCAACACTCGGAAATTCAGTATCTTGTATCGGCAGATCGTGGATTCTAGTGACTTCTTAACTCACTTAATTGCACATCCTTTCCACATCCCATTTGTTGCACATGATAAGTATCAGGATGATTGTCGATGAGGATAATAGCGGATTCCGAACCTGTTATGTGCAAGGACTGCTGTCTCTGTGGCCTGTCGACTTCAACTTGAAATTGTTTTCTTAATAGCGAGCAATATATGTTCCAATATGCAGATTCAGTCACTTCTCTAGTACTTGGGTTAAGTATCCAAAGGACAAAGGCGTCTATGTTTATAGAGCACTGACTGGAAGTTATCAACAACAAGAACAAGCAGGAAATGTCGGAGTTGACAGTTGCGGCGTGATGACAGTGCCAGCAGGCATCTCACCCTCTCTTTCCACAACAAATGACAGTGATCTCCTGCTTGCTGGGGACATGAGGTGAGTGGATGTCATAGACACCAGGACCGATCTAGTTGAAGTAGCCGTGTTGCTTGAAGGTGTCAAGGAGCTTCATGTCACTCTTTGAGAAACTCGATAGAGATGATGTTGGCATCGAGATGCTAAATGGAGGGGAAGATGTCACCAAAGTTGGAGTAGCAGAAGTGAGAGTGGGTCTCAGTAGCATTGTGGCCTTTGCAAATGTCAATGCAAAATATGGATGTGGCACCGCCGGGATTAGCCGAAATGACAATTACCGCCACTGGGTTTCGCTGAGTTGTGGCCTTGGTGGTCTAGTCGGCTATTGTAGTATATATATATGTGCAACTAAAACAACTGCAAGTGCATGGATTCTCGAGAAACTCTTTCTGACAAAGCTCGCAGGTTACAAAATGCACAAATCAAAGCCGACTGCAATTTCTTTCTTACTTGGGACCAGTGGGTACCGCCTAAGTTAGGACCTGCTTCATCACTTCCAAAGGACTACAGTCATCTCAGTTTCAAACCATCACCTCGCCCTACATGCCCACTGCCTGTTTGCACAAGGAACAAGACCTTCGACAAATCCTTAACATCAAGCATGCTGACCAGGAAAGAAAAGGTCAATGCCTTGGCCAAGAAACATTTTGGCAAAGCAGGTGATTTCATTTGCTGTTTACATTGAGACTTACTTATGTTTGACCCTCCTCGTGTTTGACCTTTGCTGGACCATTGAATCTGAGCTGGCCAGCACAACATCGGCTGAACCCCACTATGACTGATGGTTAATGAACATAGCTTTTGATATGTGCTGGACCACTGAGACTGATCTGGTGCAGCCGGTCAATGCACCTGCCGAAGCACCAACGGCCAATGCAATGGCCGACGCACCGACAGTCAATGCAACAGCCCAATTGTCATCAGTAAGTGCAATGGCCAAAGCATTATTGGCCAAGCCACTCTATGGCGGCCAAGGTAAGCCCTCTCACAGTTGGATGGGTTAGTACAGACTAACTGATGAATATATTAGAATTTAAAATGTGTTGGGACAATGAACCATCTTCAGCAGCAACTGTCGATGCACCGGCTGAAGGCTCATCGGCCAATCCATACTTTGGCGGCTGTCATATTCCGTTCCTGAACCTGACTCGTCCGGGCCAACTGATCCGTTCCAGTCTAGACTTCATTTCCTTGAGTCCCCATTAGTATGTGCTTCTTTCTACCCCTATGTGCCCGGACCTTCATGACAGTTAATTTCGACTCCATTCTGATCCTTCCGTTAGTCCATTCGTTTCCTATTCATTCAACTTGTTCCCTTTGTTCTATTTCATATCCGGCTCCACTCTTGATCGTCCACAGCTTTATTCTTTTGAGTTAGACTCTCCAGTACATAGCATTAACTTCCGAGGACTGCGCTTCAATCGGACATCCGACGGGAGTGCTACAGTATATAAACCCTTTGTAACCTGTAGTATTTCCTTAGTTCGAATATCATCTTAGATTTGTCCATTCCTCGTGTCCTTCGGACTTTCAGCCTAGTCTCTTCGTCCTCCTCTGAGCCTCGGAATTATATCCCTAAGCTAAACACTTCCATCCCACCTTCGGGTGACCCCTACATAGTTCCGGACTTCGAACTTCTCTCATCCAGACGACTCATACACCTCCGTCCGTCAATATCCGCCCTTCGTAAATTAGGGGCACATACTCGGGTAAAGGGCGCAGCGCATGAGCTGAAGCCAAGCCCCTCCGGACCATCCGTTGAGCATAGTCTTAACAGCGGCCCAGGAAAGTCATTTGCTACTAATGATTCTTCAATTATTTCTTACTCATATCATAGCTTTTAATATGTGTTGGGACCTGGATAACAAACCAGCCGAAAGTTAATACAACCTTTCTTGGGATGAGCCCAGCTCATCAACGCCACTGTCGGTCCCTACAATCACTGTGGAGGTAGCCACACCGCTGCGGCCTCCTGCTGCGTCTGATGATCTTTGCTGGGAAGAGAGACCTCCTCCACCAGTGGCAGCTGATGCAGTTGACGCCTCAACACCCTCAACTGCTGGTCAATATGACCTATGCAGAGATGACCAACCGGCCGCACTAGTGGCAGAATTCCAAGGTGAGTCTCAGGTGTGCATGCTAGCTGCATTTACTAATTTTCAGGTGGTTTTGACATGTGCTAGGGAGACACCGCAGTAGGAGATGGTCTCCATCAGGTTGATCCCACTGCTGTGCCCACCGCCGGCTTGGTCACCTCAGGTCGGTTGTCACCTTCTGTCGTGCCAAGTGAAGGCTCGGCAATTGCAATGGTAAGGGTTGAAGCTGGCGAGGAATTAGTTACAAGAGCAGATGAGAGGTTGTGTAGGATGGAGCTGATGATGAGTGAGTTTGTAGCTTCCCTAGTTCTCACTATTATAATGTTCACCTCGACCTCACATAATCCTTACCTAAATAGGTTGCCATACGACCCTAGGAAGGGCAAACCAATCAGGTAGCAATTCATCAATCCCTTACACTGCCAGTAATTAGTCGAATAATGCTGAATATCTTTAACGTGGTAACATAAGCTATCGGCAGTGTCCGCTACAAAACCAGCCACAATAACTAATCTTCTTCTTTAGGCAATTGTGTGTTGGCTCATTTGTGCTTGTCATTGCCCACGACGAGTATGACTATCATCTCAGAATTAAGTCAAATTCACTCTTTTAATGCTCTCAAAAAGTGCAAGAACATAAATGTAAAAACATAGTATTGATTATCACAAGGCTACAGAGAAGCACTACATAATACCAGATGGTGTGGACGGACCAGGGAATTGAGACCCTTGTGACATAGCAGGATCGGCCTCTGATTGACCTGGGCGCTTTTTCATTCGAGGACCGCGCTTTATCACAGCGTGGCTTGCAAGTCTTCTTTGATATGTTGACACCAATTCTGTTCGCCATCGTAACGACATTCACAGTGTGAGCTGATGTTTGCTGCTGGCGAGGAAAGGAGGTAGAGACTGGTTGATGATCAGTGGAGTCGAGCGGAGGCTCATTGTCGGATCCTTCTATTCTGTTCTCCTGTCCTTCACCATCTATGTACTTCCATCCCGGAATCTCTTTCTATCTCGCCTGATCCATTGCAGCCTGGAAACACAGGTTACTCCACTCATTAAACTCGCTGTCTGTCAGCTTGTGGAAGTGAGTGGCATTCGACTCCCATGCAAGGCTCAAACAGTGAGTTTGCAGCGTGAGCTGATGTCCCCCAGGCAGCAGAACTTCTGCAGTGGCCAGTTCTCGATGATGATCCCGAATTTAGCGGTAATGTAGGTGTCAAAATTTTGGTAATACATGCACGACACCTTGGTGGCCGCTGCTGCTGCCTCTATATGCCGAGTCAGATTAAAAGCAAACAAAAGTGTTAAAGAGATGTACGAAGCTTCCATAAAATATTCTTGCTGGTAGATTTCTTGAGATCAAGGACTTCTTGGAGGTGAGACTTGGCGCATTAATTTAGGCTCACTATACTTTGTAAGCATAATCACTCATCCCTATAAATCAATCCACTGACCTAGCTTACATAATGTTTGCCTTGTCTCTCTTACCAAGTCAACACCCAACACCCAACACACCTTGTATATTTATAACACAAAAATAAATTATCACCCTGCTCTAAGTCTATTCTCACATTGATTAGGTGTATCATCATGTGTTAGGGTCTAAGGTTACCCATCACTCATATTTTAGACAGGTCGTATGAACTCCTGGTCTTTCACCATGGCAGTCCCACCCTCTACCAAACGGGTGCATTTTCAGGAGCCAGGGAGCAACCCTAACCATGTCAACACTTCACAATGTGTGTTAGAAATTTCCCACCTCCATTGTAATGGTACCTTATTCCACATGATATTGTTGCAAGATATCATAATGGCTTCAAATAATTTAAATAAGTCAGACAGATTCATTGTTCTACTATCATGGCACGGCTGATAAGGCACTTGCAGGTGCCAGGGTGCTGGATGGTGCTAGAGGTGATTCCTGCTGAGGTCCAGTCATCACGGTAGACACTGTAGGATGCAGGGAACAGCCCTCTGCCACGACACTGTGTGGATCAGGCCTCGAGTATCCCGATCAATCGGTTCGGGTCGTCACAATGTTTGGCTTAGATGGGGGGATGCCGAAGGTAAGTCATTACCAGCTACATCACTTTGCACAGACTGATGTGTCTCAGGCTGGCTAAGGTCTCTAGGTGTGACAGCGTCAGAACCCTCAAGGTGGTTGGGGGTAGAGATGACCCCCAGTAAGAACTGGTTATGACAGGAACAGCTAGGAAATGATTACATGTGAGGATATGTGAATTACCTGTTTAGTACTATGTCGAGACATGCTGAATAATGTAATCTTTATCTCTGCATTGACAATGTCAACATCGTATCATACTAACTTCTCATAGTTTTGCACAACATCATATACAACCACGCTGACATTACACTAACATCATCCTCAATTGTGTGAAGATCGCTTTGCATTGCATTACACTTAGTAAGTATGTACTCTTCATGCCTACACTTTTAACAAACTGATCAACTACTCTAGGATGTCTCTTGACTCAACTTTAGACAAGCAGGTCTATGTATGACATGCTTGAGCAGCTCCGCAATCCCTACTGAGGTCCCATCATCATTGATAGTCCTGGAGTCCGCCAGAGCATTTTGATGTACCTTGCCCTCGAGCATGCATCACAAGATGCCTATAATCACATTTGCAGAGCTACCACACATAACTTTGCAGGTGCAAATGGTGTAAATGACCTCCTCAGCTTCTAGAGCATGGAGAAGCTCATTTGTCAGAATCCATGCTGGAGGGTCGGATTAGGAAGGAAGGGCTTGTCCTCAGCTCATGCGCTGTACCCCTTACCTGAGTACGTGCCCCATATTTCGGAATGAAGTCCGGAGGACATCCAATGAAGTTTGGTGGAACTCCAAAGGTAAGGCAACTCTGGTGGAAGTGCCCAATGGACTTCCCAAAGTGTGGGAAAGTCCGGACATGATATCCGGACTGCGGGAACTCGTCCGGAAGTATATCTGGAGCGTGGGAACTAATCTGGACGTACGTCCAGACTATGGGAAACACTACTGAAGACATATCCAGGAATGGAGGAAGAGTTCAAGACGACTTCAGGACGAATCCAAAGTAGAAACCAATAGAGTAATGGCTACAAGGACAAAGTCCGAAGCAGAAAGGGAACAGGAGGGTATGTCCGAGATCAGACCAGAGGAAGTGACCCGAGAGTACAGAGCGAGTATAACAGATAAGGATGGGTAAGGACAAGACATCAAGCCAATGTCCGGACAGAGGATATGTCGGAAGATGGAGGATGACTATCTGGACGCAGTCCAAGATAGTCTAGGATGGACAGAGGAAGTATCGGAGGACATAGGATAAGCGGAGGATACAAGGTGACTATCGGACATAGTCCAGAATAGTCTAGGATAAGCATAGGACAAGGGATAACTACCGGACAAGGTCCGAAAGTAGCGGAGGTTAAGGAAAGACAAGGATTAACTATCGGACAAGGTCCAAGATAGCTAAGGATAAGGAAAGACTAGGAATAGCTTATCGGACATAGTCTGAAATAGCTTAGAATAAGGATAGACAAGGATTGACTATCGGACAAGGTCCAAAAGTATCGGAGCATAACGAAAGACTACCGAAAGGTAGAGTTGGAGCATAAGGGAATCAATCCCTTAAGACCACATGATGGAGAATAATGTTTATATTCGAACTAAGGATGTATCGAGAGTTACACGGGTTTATATATTGTAGGTAGCACAGGAAATGTAAGTAATCAGGCATCCGAAGCTATGTACGAAGCATGTGGAATATTATGTTGAAGTGTCACGGATCATAATAGAATGGAGACGGAGATGAAAAGGCAGGGCGGATCAGTAATGAAACAGAATATGAGAATAACCAAGGACCAGAGACATAGGAGAATACTTAAAAGGAAATGGATCAAGAACATAGTCAGGTATTAAGGACTACCGAGAAGCCGGAAGTAGGGAATACTGAATAATGGAATAGGCTGTGTTAACCTTATATGAACAGGAAAAGCTTATCGTATCATATCGGAAATGAATCTAGACATCGGACTGGATCCGACATAGGTCCAGAAGTCTGGATGCGAAGTGTGGGAAAGTAGTCTAGATATATCCAGACAGGTTCCGGAGGTCCGAAGATCCGAAGATTCGGGGGTCAGGGTACAGGCTGGCTGTATTGTCTGGAAGGCTGGATATCAAGTTGGATGATGGATGGAGGTAGCAGGGCTGACTCTACTGAAGTATAACATGCACAATGGAAAGGGTGGTGACAATAGGGATGGGAAATAGGGTCCGGAGTACGGGATATGACACTAGAGTAACACAATTGCGCCAAATGATCATCTCATCTAACAGTACCATGTCACATTGGGATTAGGCAAAGCTCCAAGTGAGCAATAGGCACAGTTGAGTCGCAGCTCAAATATTCATTAACATCCCTCGTGGCCCACAACTCCAGTCAATGTATCGAGATCCTGAGAACACACAGAGTATGTGATATCTTCACGAACGCACGCAGGAGATTCTTGTGCAAATCAAGCGCACAATGGAGATTCCCATTGTAGATGATATAGCAATGGAAATGATTACCTCGGAGCAGTTCTTGATGGTGACATCAAAGAAAATGAGTTCTCATGGTATCACTTGACAGAGCACAGCTTTATGAAAGTAAACAATCTGATTGCTGGATGTATGTACATGTGGGTTATACTGAACCTCACACCAGACAAACGCTACCGCAAACTACATGTTTGCCCAGGTGGCTTTATATTGGGCCCTAACAAACCTAAAAATGTAGACTCCTTCCTCGCCATCAGAATTCACCATCTTGCTGTGCTTCAAACGAGGGACTCAATGTCTGGGATGCGTCTTGTGACACCCATTTCATCTCCAACCTCCATCTCCTTTTAACCACTGCGGACAGCCCTGGACTTGTGTATTGGGACGGTATGGTGGGACACAGTGGAAAGAATGGGGGCTGTATCTATTGCGGAGTTAGAGGGAGACGGAAAACACGTGCAACGCACTACTACTCTGCACTTCTCAAGCCGTGGGACCGCTGTACTGAGGGTAGCGGCCATCCAGACATTGACATGTGCACACTGCCTCCCAGAGACTATGCCGAAAACTTATAACATCAACTTGACATGTGTAAAATGGAAACTGACATTACGAAGCTCATTTTGAGCCTTAGCCCTTCCCGCTGTCTCAGTGTTCTGCACTGCATGACCACTGATATCATGCACCTTGCTGCCAATTTAAATGAGCTCTGTCTCGATCTTTGGCACAGAACAATCAATTGTGGCCTCACTGATGATGTAGCCACTTGGGACCGGGTGGTTCTTCAAATTGCAAAAACCTGGAGTGCACATGGAGAATTGGTCAAACACGCAGGTCCATACCTCCCCCCCTCGTTTGATTGGAAACCACACAATGTTCAATGTTCTTCTTTATGCCTGGGAATGGGAGTTTGAACTTATCTACTATCAACTCAGGGAAGATCAGCTTCACTTCATCTGCCTCAGGGTCCATCAAACTAACCATCTCATCGTGGAGACCATTCAGAAAGGTCCACCAGTGTGCTACGCACAATGGACAATAGAATGGACAATTGTTTCACTTACCTCCATTTTCCTTCCCTTATGTTCGCATTTTTACTACTTACATAATCACCAAATCTTCGCTCTATTCCTCCACCATTAGCTGGACTTTCAGTTATATTTCTGACAGCTCTCCTTCTAGGATTAGCAGCTTCCTCAGATTTGTAGCTTTTGTAATTTTGCAGCTTCACAGCTCACTACTTAGCTCCTGATACACAGTCTTTTCTTTTGGTCTGGAGTGATTTCTTAGCATTCTCCACACACACTCTCTTTTGAGCTTTGGTAGAGTCATTTAAGTCCTTTGGGCTCATTCTGCCCACCTGCTTCCTTTCCTGCTCCTATCTCCTTGAGCAGTTTGTTGTTCTACACCAGATCCTGTTGTCACGTTCAATCAGCCCAGATGAAGTTGAATGGGGCTGTGCGGCACTATCTAGAGCATGCCAGAATTGAGCACGTATGGGATGTCATCTGACGCTTTATTTCAGATCTTCCACGTCAATTTCTCCAGTTTGGGCCTTGCTACACTACGTGGGTCTTCCCATATGAACGGAATAATGGTTTTCTCGGTAGGACGATGTAGAGACTCGCGTCTCGCTGAGCATGCATCATTGAATACTCCCAATTCCAAAGCACAAACTCGCAGCTGTGCATTCCCTAGCCATTGCCTTATAGAGCGCGCGCGTTTCCCACGCCCTATGCGCGCGCGCTTTCCCGCGCTTTTATCACCCTATCATCCAGCAGCATCCATCCATAGTTCAGCAAGTCTCACTGGTATGTATTTTCGCATTTTCTATTCATTATGGTGCCATATTATAGCATGGACCCTTACTTACATATTCTGTTACATATTTCATACTCGGCTCGGCTTAGCCTCGCGTAGCGCGCTTAGCTAGATATATAGCTCCGCACTTTTTCGCATTTTTAGATATCACACTGCACCCCCTTGCATGACCTCCCAGCATGTCCATAGCTAGACTTAGAAGCTATTAGCTGCACATTATTCCTATATTCATTAAGCCTTGATTGATTGCATTACACTTTTCCGCATTTCCGCGCTTTCGCGTTTTCCGCTCTTCGCGTCACGCGTTCCCACGCCCGCGCGCCTACAGCGCGCGACGTCCATTAGCTCCGCGCGTTTCTTAGCTTTCAAACGAGTCGCTGCGCGACCCGTGGATTTGTTTCCTTGCTTCCCCTTGGATCGAACGCGCTTGTCTATGCAAGCATAGCAGCCTAGGCTACGCAACTCGGTCATTATATCAGCTCCTTGTGTCCCCCCCATTTATCATCGTTTTTCCCTGGAGTTGAGTTGATTGTTCTTCAACGAACCATAATAATCACAAGGGTGGTGAACTCGAGTGCACAATGATGTGCAAATGGTGGAAATGAGTTCTTGTGCATGATCTTATATATTCTCGTTTCTCTTTGTACTACGAGTCAGACTACTAATTGCTATTACAGTTGAATGCTTTTTGAAGACTGTCAGAGCCTGATGAGAATGAATCATGTTTGAAAGGAGGAACTCGCTCTCGTCGTGGAACCTTGCAAGAGTACTTAGCAGCTTTTGGAGAGGGCAGGAATGCACGTAAGCAGTGTACATTCTTACACTACACACAATTGTACTGACAAAGGCAGGATATGTAACATATCCCCATCATTTCAAAGATATCAGGCTTCAGACACTTGAGAAACTGCAGGACGAGTGGGGAGAGTTAGGCTTTATAATTCACACTGATGTTGTTATGGCAGATCATGGTACCTTGTCTTGCTTGAGACGCGCCTTCTCCGCTGCCCGTGTATTTCATTCTTTTTCCTCAATGACTTCTTCAGTCTGAGCCATCAGCAAGCTGTGTGATTGGGTCAAAGGAGGAGGCGGGGGCGCTGTCATAGGCATGGAGGAGGGAAGGGGAGGTAGAGGTGCTGTAGTATATGGTCCAGTGATGCGGTTGAACCACCACGCTTGTGTGGATGCGGGGTTATCAATGCCGAGGGGATCGAGAAAGATGCCGTGAGCGATCATGTTCATAGCAAACAGACCGCAGGAGACATTGTCTTTCTGCATGGAGTGTGGTAGTGTATTACCATGGTTTTTGAAGGTTCTTCCGAAATGCAATTGGAGCCATTGCTGTAGCTTGACAATGAATGGGCTCCATTTGGAGGCAGGAAGATTAAGAGAGTCACCTGTTTGATAATCAGTGATTTTCTTGTAAATGCAACAAGATTACTAACTGTAGCAGAATGATAGCAATTTAAAATTGATGTTGAACACCACAAAGTGAGATAGTTCAGGGATGCACAGTGGGAAGTAGAGGAGGTCCTTCCATCCTTGAAGTGTGTGTGTCAAGCTGTGAAATTTATTGAGGTCCATCTTGTTCCTCCGTATAGAGTCTGGTAGCTCAGTGTCCAGGATCATTACACATTTATCTGATGCATGTGTTTGAAGGTTCATAACCTGCACCATCAGATCTATGAGCCTGTCCAACAATAAAGTATTATCAGACAACAGCCAAGTAAACTGTGATGTATTTCTTTGACCTGTTGAGGATTGTCCTTGGAGAATCTTGCGGTGAGGCAAGCAAAGCATGTAGTCCATGGTGGCCAAGAAATTCTCGTATGATTTGGGGCTGAGGACCTGGGGTTCTCGATTAACTTCCCCTCTAACCACTTGTGCGCATTGATCCAAGATATGTGAACCTCACGCACTACATGGGCCTTCTCCCACAGAGCCAGTATCCATAGTGGCAGCAGCTGTTGTGGGAGAAGAGAGTGGATGATCGATCACTTGCCGTGCCAGATCGCGGTGTTGAGGGCGCCCCTTAGGCTATGAACCTATGCCTTTGGAGGTATGAGGATGGGGATTCATAGCCCGCCCACCGCAAGAGCCCCATTGAACGACGACTCTGGCTCCTGTGTGAAGTCGACGTCGTCCATGTCAGGCAGCTTGAACTTTAAAAAGTCCGCTACGACGGAGCCAGATGGAGGAAGCAGCTTGTAGTATGCTGCTGTCGGTATGTCGAGGATCTCGGAGAGTAGCTCGATATCGTCTGGGTCCAATACTTTGGACCTATCCATCCATTTCACGTGAGAGACCTTGACTATCATAGACGGAATGGATGTGTTGTCAATGGCAGGTGGGTCAGAGATTGGGGGAGGCAGGGAGGGAAGGACAGAAGTGGAAACATCTTTGTTGTCATCCAGCAATTCAAAGAAGTCATCCTCGTCGGAACCCTCATAGTCTGAATAGTCATGATACACCAGGATGTCCCCAGTGCAAGGTGTGAATGATTGCGTAGGCCGAACATCTTCCTTAAGACAGTTGATCTCCTTGATGTTGTTGGTGATCTCTTGTCGTTGTTGAAGCCTCTCCTTGATGTTGTTGGTGATCTCTTGTCATTGTTGACACCTTCCTTTGGTCACAAACACGTTTGCGGTGATTTTGTCTGTTGAATGAAGGTTCTTGACCATCAGGCCAGAACTGGCCTCGCTTGTTGCAATATTCAACTACTGTAGTGAATGATTAAAATTGAAAGACATCAGGCGGAGTATTGGCTTACTTTTAGGGCCGCGAGGAGGCTTTGTAGTGATTGTAGGAGTCTTTTCCCAAGGATTCTCTGACCAGCCTGTTGCTCCTGATGATGATGACTCTGCTTGGATTTCTAGCAAACAGTGATGAAGTCATTTAGTTGGCATTCTGACACAGTTACTCACGTGAAGGACGCGTCTCCACTGATACAAGAGGTCATGCTGACATGACAGGAACCCTCTTAGTTCGAGGCTTGGAGGGCCTGGGTTCTATGCTTTTAGGGTACCGGGGCATCATTGATTCGGACGCGAGAATGACTAGCTGGAATTTCCACCTAGAGGTTTGGGCGTTGAAGAAGAGGGTCCAAGGCACTCGTAGTGTGATAGCAAGTGAAGTGAGTAGATGAAAAGCAGACGACTCGCTGGGAATTTTCAATGAGAGGTCAAGGTAGTGTTGTGGTAGTAAGATGTTGAGAGTGATGATGCCTTATTTGAGTGTGCAAAATTACACTTGTAGACATTAGTCCATATAGTGACATTTGATTTCGGTTATCTAATAGCTACCAAATTAGGACAAACAGTGAATTTTTAGCCACAACAAGTGATCTACTCATCTTGATAGGTCTGAGCCAAAGTGGGCATTGACGCTCTGTCCTTACGTTATGTAGATAATAGAGAACTAAGATTTAGATACCACAGAACAGGGTGTCATTTTTGACACTACCACTACTTTAGGGACTTGCGTAGGGGACACACTAAAGAAATGATATTTATATGCAAGTTCTAAGACTACTCGAGATTAACTAAAGTTTGAGCAAGGTGCAACGACATACTTGTTCTGCTAATTGAGCGCAAACATAGTGAAACAAAAATAAACTAGGAGGATTCAGGCAAAGTATCAATTTGACTCTGTGTCTGTGGGGGATGAGCATGCAGTTGGGAGGGAAAAGGGATCATACAATGAAAGGATCCAATTGTGTGGTGCTATAGAAGTGTTGCAGAGGGGTTCTGATGAGTGCTTGTTGATGCATTTAGGACGAAAGGTCATAAGAGAATGGGGTGTAGCAGGAAAATCTTGATGTGGCAGTTTGATGTCTATGTAATCTTCTTCAGGCACTGTGATCTTTGCTAACGTGTCTGATAGAGTTAGCACAGGTGGATTGGTAATTGAGTAAACCAATCTCGATGTCAGTATACTGCGCCGTAACATCATGCAAGACCTGGGTAAAGTCAATATGGGATAGTGGGATCCCCCTATGAACAAATATGAACTTGTTGTTCCTGGGGGGAGAGTTCGGGATAATGTCGAGGAATTCCTGTTTGAGCACGTGAATGGGCCCGACAAGGTACACAACCAAGCGAGCGAGCCATTTATGCATGAATCGTGGAATGATGGGAATTCAGCCAGTAGAAGTGTTGCAGTTTCGTGTAACAAAAACTGTGTGACCCATGATAGAGTAAACTGAGCGGGGCCCGATATAAGTATTTGCTACACAATACATTTCCAAATCTGAAGCTTGGGGGTGGTACAGAGAGAAAGTGTGAAAGTGAGAAAATCAGGTCGGTCAACTTTGTGAGTGCATCAAGCCATTTGTAGATAGATTCTGACAGGAGTAAATGGGAATCCTCGAATGTGACGCAGTGAAATACTAACCAAATCTGGGCTGCAGTTGTCCTGTGTTAGTACAAATATAAAACTGTTCGAACATGATGGGGTTGTGTGCCAAAGTGATAAATGAGTAGCCCATGCCCATGTAGCCAAGGTTGTCCTTCGGTCATTTGGCCGAATGTCCTGAACCGAGCGACTCTTGGATTGTTCTGTCAAATGCAGACAAATCAAAGCCTGTAAGAATCTTGGACAGTAGATCCTTGGAGTGTCACCCTCTATTTGGCAGATTGTCAGGATCGCCACACTAGTTTTGTTACCCTTGCTGGTTGCTGTGCTTTTTACCTGTTTGATCTTGTTTTCTTGTAGATCATATGTCATTGGTTCGGCTGGTGACATGACATCAACTTCATTTACAAATTTTCACTCGAGGTCTGTATTTGCACTGTCCAAAGTCATGATTTTAGCTCTTTTACCATTTTAAATTCTATTATGTTCAATATTCAACAGTGTAAGGACACATTATGATGAGAGTATTGACAATTATTCGAGCTGTCCATAATATGTATTTAAGTTATACAACTACCCACTACACATCTTATGTACTTCAAATTCTGCTACTTTTTGGAGTGCCCAGACATGGTTCATGTGTGTCTTCTGCATGACAGTGACTACAGATTCTTATCTATAGTAGTTTCGGCATACCGTGCTGAGTTGGCACAAAAGTTGGATATAAAATATTGTGGATTATAGAATATTGCAAAAGACTTTGAAAAAATAAATTTAAAGGCAACTACATCAGGTTGTCGTTGTCTCAGACTTGTATGTCTTACAACTGGTGAAAGATCAGTAGCAGAGATGAATGCTGCAAAGTCATGGCTCTCCAAAGAAAAGACCAAGCAAGTACTTGCATACATAGAAGAGATAGTTATTCAAGGATTTTCACTTAGTCATCGACAACTTTGAGAACATGTTGATTAAATCTGTCTTGTTCACCTTGCTAATGACTTTCCTGGGGTTGGAAAGTGTTGGACACACCGCTTTATTGAACAATACTCCAAACATTTGAAAACATCAAGGTCAGTTCCACTAAACTCAAGATATAGTCGTGTGGTCAACAAGCACACAAACAAGGCATGGTATGATCTCTTGGAGGGTGTTTTGGACTAATATAATATTGTCAAGGATTGCATACATGCAGTTGGCAAGATTAAGATCTCGCTAAGGGTTAATGAGTCATCGGGAGCTGAAAACATGGGCCATAGTATCAATAGAGAGCTGGAAGCAAGTATTACTATCACAATATGCGCTGACAGAACATTAAGTTCTTCTACAGTCACCTTCAAGGGCAATACATGTCAAGTCAAATGGAAACAAGATAATTCTTTGCATGTAGCATGAGTAATTCTTAATGTAAATTAATAAGCCTTATCTGATGATAACAATAATAGCCTTGGATGCTAGACTGATGACAAGATTGACATAGCATGTATCCAAGACTTCAATAAACACACTATCCTTGAAGACAGATGGTCATGATTGTCTCCTCATTGTCGACAGACACAATTTACACCTTACCAGAGGATTCCTTCAAGACGCATGTGCACATTGCATTCATGTGATATGCTATTCTGCACATGTGGGAGCAAGGAAAGAAATAAGTGAGAGAGAACAAAAGGAGAAGGTGTTACAAAAAGTAACTTCTTGTCAATTTATGGACAAGATCACCTTCAGGCACTCAAGCCAGACCTTATTCACACTGTATTTTGGAAGACTGGTATTTTGACATTCAACAGAGATGTCATCACTAACAAAATGATGGCCCCTAGCAAGGAAACATCATATGAGGGCCAGCTTCCTATCACACCATTGATATCTATGAGAATTGTCACGAAAGCTATCAACAGAACATATCAATCACAGAGATAATGGTAACAATGCTAAAAGTGTAGCAATACATATCCAACAATCTATAACAACCTTGTAATCCAAGCTCATTATCAGGACTTGTCTCACCAGTCCCCTTGACTTTGGAGATACAACTGGAACATAACACTATTCACCTTATCTCCCTTGTTAAAAAAACCATGAATGAGATTTGCTTACATTGCTCTATGAAACAGAAGTCACCAATGTCACATTACCAGGAGACTAAGACAGCGAGGTACAGTTGAGAATGAAGCCATAGTATGTAGCAAGTATCTTTATCCTTAGAATGACAAGTGTAGATGTATCTAAAGCTCCTAGGCTTGAAGAGATTAGTACCTGATAATATTATCTCTGATGTTCATTACTGTAGTAATAATAGAAAGGTCTGTCACACTTTCCAAGCATGAATTTTCCTTTTTCAGTTCTAGAGGAACCAAAAACAATGCATTCAGGAACCATCATAGCAATGGTACTGCTGAATGCTGCCCAAAATCTTGTGTGCATCTTCTGCGCTAGTGAATGACCAGTGCAAGCATCACAGTCTGACCATTTCGTTGCAAAACACACACGCACTCTATAGACAAGCTTCTGTTCAAATTTGTTACAATAACACGTGTCTTTAAAACATTCATTAAAAGTAACAATGTAACTTGGAGATAATAACATGGACAATGTGGTGCAATTAGATGGTGTGGGTGCTAGGAGGGCAGATAAGTTGCCAACTTGAAGGACAGCATGTACTTGAGTAAGGTCGCTAACGTCTACAGATGTGCAAAAGATGCTGAACAAGTGTTGAGGGGAAAGTAGGACACGATAAGTATGGCTTCACGCAACGCATGTATGCGGCAAAAAGGGGTAGTGGTATTCAATCAACATGGATTCAATATTCATGTGTGGCTGTAAGGCGCGATGCGGTTGGTCAACCAGGGGGAGAAGGAAGTGCTAGCCCACTCAGAGCGGTTGCAAGAATTGAGTGGTTGGGCAGCCTGTCCAGTGAATTTCAGTGAGGTACTCACCGATGAGGAGGAGGACGCTGAAAGGTGATGGGTAAGCAGCAGGAGTGAAGCCACCGCCACTTTAGGAAAGCAACTCAGTTTTCCACACCAAATATCACAAAGCAAGTGTAAACGGACAAAAACAAACAACATGGACAAAAACAGACGGTTGCTGAATGGGCCGTTTAAACTTTTTAATTGGTAAAAAATATTGGCACCATATAACGATTATCTAAGCTATTTGCCACTGTGCTTTGAACATCCTCATGGCATAAGATAGATATAGATTTCAAATTTAAATGGACTCTACTGATGATCACGATTATTTCATAATGTTTACTGAACTTGCGCAGATGATCAACCACTTGTCATCGTCATCAACCGATCATGGTACGATTAATATTATTTCGAGCTTGATGAGATGATAATTCACAGCGGGTAGCTATAGGTGGCGAATGCAGCAGATATTCCCATTCGCTCAACCCAACAGACCAATATCCAGATGTCGGTCTCGGACCCCAACACGGATATCAGGAGGACGTCGTGTTCAAAGTTAGATCAGGTGATCCATATACCCACCTTCTGTCCAATCTCTTATCATTCTGAACAATGTCTCAACCTTAGAACTTGACATCAGGTTTCATCCGAGCGGTGCAGCCGCAGAAAGCTCTCTTGACGTAGAATCAGAGGACACGGGTGTGTGATCAATCAACTCTTCCTACAACATTGTCTCTATCTCACACTCACCAGAGCTATTGGACCTGGAATATATGCCTCTGGATGTATCAAGTTCAATACCCAATGGTCAGACGGAGACTCCATGTCGGGCGACAGATCAGGTGAGTCACCGCTCTGTCTGTCCTCTTGTCATTCTGAAGGACAGCCACCCAACTGCAGAGCTTGACTTAGGGCTTCATAATCCAAGTATTGAAATGCCAGATGAAGACCTCATGTTGGATGATGTGGCAGGTGAGCCATATACACCACCTTCTGTCCAGTCTCTTGTCATTCTGAACAATGTCTCAGCCTTAGAACTTGGCATTGGTTGTCATCCAAGCGGTGCAGCCACAGCAAGCTCTCTTAACATAGAATTGGAGGACATGGGCGATGGATCTGGTGAGTTACTGCTCTTGTCAGTCATCTTGTCATTCTGAATGACATCCCGACTGCAGAACTCGATCTTGCCCCATATGCTCCAAGTGAGTCTCGCGTAACCAGGAGGTCAAAGTTATGATATGTTCTTGCCAAATATTGTCACTTGTCTGGTTGAGTCGTGCGAGACTCATCGTTGACCGCCGTCAACGAGTTTTACACAGAATATTGTAGACGTGAGACACAGTGCTTTGGAGAATGGCAGCCCGAGCTGTTATCACTCCCAGGTGCCCTACAGACAACCCAATCCCTGCGGCAGCTGATCTGCATAAAATTCTTCCCAGTGATACCGGCCAGGCGCAGTACTCCCCCACCAGTGGAATCAAGACTGGGCCCATCTCTCCAGCATCTCAGTGAAACATCTTCGATAAGAAATCTCGACATTCCATTGTCAGAAGAAGAGTTAGTGAAGATGTCTCATTCTGTTCTCACACTAAGCAGATTCAATGTGGTCCCAAGTACGGGGTCCCCCATTTAAGATTGTCCGATTCTGATACTCCTTTCTTCAGCTGGATATGCACGCAGGCTTGTAAACAATGTTTCTGATAGTGACAAAGAACAGGTGCAACCCACCCTACAGGAGATCCTCGAGGCCATTCCATGTTGCATATTTGGAGACTACCGATAACTTCCGGAAGACAATTCAAGATCTCCAACAGGCTATTCGACTGCACAACCAGACCCTGCAACCTCAGACTCAGCTAGATGCTATGATTGCTGTGGTGGAGGGCCAAGAGCAAGTCTTCAGATCACTCCTAGTATTTTACAGGCCCCATGTATATGTTTGTTATACCTGCATCATACATGTATTAAAATATTGTATGACAAAAATACAATCATTGCGCTATCAATTACAAAGCACTGAATAAGTGTAAAAATTAAGAAGGTGGTGAAGTTTTTGAGAGTAACTACAAAGAGATAACGATGATATCACAGGTTGTCCCACCACAGAAGACTGACTGGCAACCCCAGGGCGACAGCCTGCATCACACACGGATCCCGGTTGTGTCCTACCTGTGCTATTGTTTGAGCCTGGCCTGTCCAAGCAGTGTTTCAATCTCAGCTACCTGTTCAGAGGCTATGAGCCTCAGTCTTTCTCTCATGAGAAGGAGCTGCGCCAGACAGGACAACTCCCCCAACTGGGCTTACGGCGCTGGAATTGTGAGGGCACAACCCTCAGGCTGCAAAAGTCAGTCAAAATCAAGTCCAACTGCTGATTACAACCTCACCCATTGTCTCACATGATTATCCACACATTTCGGAATGCTGTCCCAAGGCAGGGCCCACTGAGATTGACCAAAATGCCCGAAATCCACCACACCCAAACATACTCATCAACCATGCATGAGGGGTCGTCACCTTTCATTTGTGGATCGATTCACATGAGATGAGCAGCAAATATGTGGTTAGGCACATCCTGCAGGAGAATCTGAGAAAATTGGGCAAGTATCAGCTTCACCACTGAGGATGGCATGGCAACCATGCTGTATGAAACAGCATAATTGATGAATGGCACTACGAAAGACTGCAACTAATAAGAAAGTGTGCCATTCGCAGTATGCCAACATACAGCAAGTTCCCAATGGAGGCCAGTCCTGATGTAAGTCACTCTTTCTGATGGCCAGTCTGCAAATTCGGCCTTGTGCTAAAGGTGGGTAAGGCAAGCTCGGAAACGAGATCCAGCATATGCCAAGATGACAGAAATATCCCATGTGTTTAACATGATGTCGTCAAGGTTGTCGTACTTCTTGTCCGCAGGATTCATGATGGCGGGCCTTGTGGAGTTGCTAGAGGGAGTACAGGAGATGAAAATCTAGTTGCCAGCCACCCGGATAGATTCAAGCGGAGTTTAATGCCTGGTGACTCAGCTTGGGAGCTCATTGATCATCAATGTCACACATGACACTCAGCTACCCCTACTTTGTCAATGCTTGTCACGACAACCATACGCTATAGCCACAACTGTGATTACACTACTTCACAGTAAAATTTGACTCTGAACACTCAGGCCTCTCAAATACGAAGTTAATACACTTCCAAGTCATTGACAGCTGGTATCATGGGCAGTTCAACTGTGCTAAGACGGCGGGTATGTAGGGCAACAGGCAGAAAGGTAGAGGGCGGGTGGGATCAACAATTTTGGGCATTATGCAGTTGCATCAGGAGTGGATTGATTGACATTCTAGTTTCATCTATTGCAGATACAGATGGGTCAAGAAAACTGCGGTTGGGCTGATACCGAGATTTAGCTCGGATTGGACACTAACAAGAATTACTACTCACCCACAAGCTGACGAACCAAAAGTGTGGTGAATCACACCAAAGAGCCCAACCAGTGAAACAGAGTTATGGTGACAGGATACTCAGGTGCTGGGATGCAACCTGTTCAAAGGTCCGTATTTAGGTTATGTAGGAGAGTGATTGCCAACAGCCAGCTAAGCGGACAATTTCTAAGTCCAATTTCTTGGCAAGAACAAGGAAGCTCCTCCAAAGTAGAAGGAGCGCCCAAAGGCTGCGCCCCAACCCCAGGCAGTCATGATGTAATTGATGCGCTAAAGTTCAAGTTGCTTTACCATGGGACAGATGGCGCCGGTGCAGTCACGCCAGGAGAATGGGGATCTTCTGGGATAGTTGGTATCATTGTGGCTAAATTCTGCAGTGCTACAATTGGGCAGAGTGAGCCCAGGCCTTGAACTACGAGAAAAAACAGATTGAGATTCACCCGGATGGGCAGTTTGTGCTGACGGGAGGTCTACTGGCATAGGCTTTACCCACTAGGTCAAATCCCAGAAAAACATCCTTTCGAGTGAAATGCTTCATTGGCCTGAAAGCAGCTCTCGACTCCACTGAAACCTCAACAAAGTGCATCTCACCACCCCACAGATGCAAGTGTTGAAAGGGTCTGACAATACCAATGGTGCTTGGAGTGCATGCAGGATGCTAAGTGTAAGTTGTGGGCAAAGGGGCCGGCAGCAAGTTAGATGTATACCAGGCATTCAGGCCTGCAGCACGAGCATTTTCGCCACTGTGATCGGTCAAGTGTGCCAATTTGGAGCCCTTAGATGAGACTGTTGGCTTCGCGGAAGCCTTGCATTTCGGAGTCAACAAGCTTTGACCTCCACTGGGACATCAGGAAAACGGAAATTCAAAGAAAATTTTCAGTGCTGCCACAGTCCGGTCTTGAACCTAGGTTCAAACCCCAACATTCACGGACCGAACTGAGGGTCCGGTCATGGGTTCAATGTAATGGAAGAACCAAACTCCACGTCCGGTTCCAGGTTTGGTCCTCGAATGACTGCAAACACATTTGCACCGGTGTGACAATACTTTCCTGGCTAGGCTTGTAGAGGCTGTTTTTTTTTATTACTTATGTTCGCATTTTTGGTGCTTACATAATCAATACATTCTTTCACAAGTTACCAGTATGAGTCCCTAGTTGTGAATAGTTTTTCCTCTCTCTGAGCTCTGAGCCTGGACCAGAAACCCCTTTAGGGTCGAACACTGTCTACTAGACATAGCAGCTAGGCAGTCAGACCCAACAGTTTTCAGCTGCACCCTCAGCTGAATTGTTGATTCGTCACCGGTTCAAACTAGTCAGAACCCTCAACCTTGTGATAGAATAACTCATTGACAGGCAGCACTAGGAGAGCTTGTACCTGTGCCTTCCTAAATTGATAATATGTTTGGTGTTTAGTTATGCAAAGTACAATCACTAACGACTGACTCATCAGCATCCACCACACGCTTGGCGCCAAACAATAGACCCCCACATCACTGACACTCACTTCTAGGATAGGAAGAATGAGGGAACCAGCCTAAGCGGCTCGCTAAGTAAAAGGTGCGTGTTCTTTATCAGTGTTTGTCATACTACTAAAAAGTTTGTAAATGTTCTCTATTTTCAGTGAGATATAGCAGCCCAAATTGATAAGGGGCAACTGGAACATATGAGGGAGGTGGAGGACCGCCGCATCCGTGGATAAGTGTCATCCCACCTCCACCCAGGCGGTGTCACAGCGTAACACCAGAGGCTTCACTAATCCCATGCATGATCATACATAAGATAGCAGCAATATGGATTCTTGGAATTGATCTAGTTTATTAGTACTCTTAATTGATTAAGGCATTGCGTGAAAGATGAGCGCAAAGCAACACAAATGGGAAGAATAGGAAAGCCATGGCAAAAAAGCAAAGGAGCAAGGGCAGAAGAGAGTAAGTAGTAGTAATAGCGGGTTGTACCTCACCGTGACACCTCAATAGCCGCTTCAGACTGCTAAGGATTGACATTACCTGCCAGCGTCTGCTTGCAGCTCCGCTTTGCTAGTACAGGTCTAGGTTCAATTGTCCATGCTTCATTTAGACCACGCTTCTTCTGAGCTGTACTAGAGGAGAGATGGTTGTATTTAAGTTGCTCATATTCTTGATGATGGCCGCCCTGTCTGCCACATCTTGGATAATCTTGTCCGTCACTTTCTTTCTGAACAAGCACTCAGGGGATAGCTCATTGTCCGGAAGGAGTGCAAGGTGTTTTTCTAAGAGTTCAATGGCATCATCGAACGTCACAGGCTTGTGCTCCGAAATTTCCCCGTCAGCAGTAGTTAAAAGGAAATTGTAGCGCAAGAGGTTCATCCAGTCCCGTGCGAGAGGGAGAAGAGGCTCAAAGTAAGGGTCAAACTGTGTGAGCGAGTTGCCAATGTCGAGGAAGTACATGCTCTTGGCGTGCTGGCAGAGGCAAAGTGATACATGACTCCATTCATATGGAAGCTCTTCTTCTAACTTCACTTCGTGCTCCAAACCGAGAGGACCACTGAACATGATACAGATCCATATAAAAATGTAATACAGAGACTCGATATCATCTGTGAAGTCCTGTTTGACAGACCCAAATGACATGGCCTGTAAGTCTGATGCCGCTTTGGAGCGGCGAGAGTTGCGCAAATATTTATCCCAGACAGCAAGTTGCTCCAGAATCAATCGCAACATAAATGGAACCGTGCTCTGCAACTTGTCTTAGTTATGGTGCCCGAACTGGATGGCTCAGATTGATGACACTCACTGTTCCGCTCAATTGGTAATGATCATCTGAGAAGATATGTACAGCGAACTCCCAGTCTATTAGCATATCGTTGCTACTACCATCTTCTTTGTCTTCGATCATGATGTTATAAAGACTGCAATCACGGTGCAAAACCCCTCAGTCTTGCACCGCCTTCTTTTACACTAGAGAAGCTGTCAGTAAATATAGTTATGTCAATTGAGATACTTACTGGTCAAAATATCACGCATCACTCAAACAAACTCTTTCCTGGTTCAAAATTCCTGCAAGTGCCACGCTTACGGTTTCATGACCAGGCACACATGTGTGCGCCAAGTACCTTTTGAGCTTGCCGATTGCGAATAATGGTATCTCCGTGTGTTATCAACTTCACCGGACGGCAATGCAACCTTACAATATTCTTTGAGCTTCGGGACACCAGGAATACCCTCCATTGCATCCATCATTGTGATCTCATTCAGCAGGGCAACAACTCAGAAGGCTGAGTGCATCTAGAAGCTGAGGAGGGCGTCCAAAGGCCAATAAGGCTGAAATGGGGGGCCTCAGGAAAGTGCTGCAGGGCTGAGGAGGACAAGAGGGCACTGAGCAACAGCAAAGGGCATGAGAACCCCACTATGGGGAAATGTCCAATACCATTCTGGGGTTTAATTACCTGACCAAACCACGCTGTAATAGGCAGTACCCTTTTGTTTGGCTGTAAACAGAAGTGTTGAATGAACAAAATGGATTCTGGTCTATCCATATGAACTCCAACAGATATCACCTTCATGTTTGTGCAGTTAGCTAGCCCTATCTTTACCATTACGGAAATTAGCAATCCCTCGTGGTCATTGGTGCAATGGATCAGTAGGAGGTCTTTCAAGCGCTTGTTGTCATCACATCATTGACTGCAACACTGTTTAGAGTCAATGGAACTTGGTGGTGGGGCTGCAGGGCGTGGAACTCAAGATGAAAGTGGTGAAGAGTGTTCCTTTGATCATTTCCATTGTGCTCCATGTTTATCCTTATCCGTTCGGTCCCGTAGAACCTCTTGATCTCAGTCTTGGGTCTCTACCTTCTAGTCAACAGAGTGGGCATTTTGCGAGCGATGTGGATGGTAAGCTATGTGATGCGTCATTTTAAGCAACATACTCACCTTCCTTGGTCCATTAGAACCTCTCAAGTTTGGTCTCAGCTCCCTACATTTTGATCATGAAGATGAGTACTTAACGGAGGATGATGGCATTTCAGGGGAGTTAACCCTCATGTGTATCTAGCATGTTCTCTGATTGTTCAGATCCCTCAGAGTACAATTTTGGTCTGTCATTAAACGATGAGGAAGGGGATGGGATGTATGCCACACCAGTAGATCAGAACAGGGCCATATGCCTCTCATTCACCTGGCCAGGTCTGTCTTGCTTAACATGCCCCTTCGTTGCAAATGGATGACCAGACCAGGATGACTTAGAGGAGGGTGCTCCTCATGATGCAGATGTCCTGTACTTTGACAGTGTGATTCCAGATGGTTGGGTAGAATTGCCTGCTCACAAGACTGGTGAGTGGCTTCGAGAAGCTGGGCGCCACCGTCGTTTACTGATATTGAATGATCTATTTCCTCTAGATTACCTGTCACTAATTCTTGTCAGTAAAGTAGTCCATTAGTACCTTTCGAGCTACCTCTTTCATGTCATCTGGCATCATCTCATCTGCCAGGACTTCCCTTGCATTCCTGACCCTAGCTTCAACCTGTGCTGCTCTCGCATCTGCTTCTTGCTTCTTGTCCTGTCGATGTTCATGTTTTTACTGAATTTTCAAGCAATCATTATCACTTTTCCTCATATGCCGCACATACTCAATATTTAATATAAAATATTCTGCAAGCTTGCTTCCCATACTTGTGCGAGATGACTGCTGTTTGTGACGCGGTGCAGGAACACCTCTCGAGGTCAGTGATCCTTGTGTCTTTGTAGATGCTGTGCCTCCCTTTGCAGAACTTTCTTTGCTGGCTTTTCCTCAGCATCAGCACTCTCTAAGCCACTGTTAGCATCTTTGGCATCTTTGTCACTGCTAATCTCGATTGTATCTGAAATGGTACCCGAGTGAAAGTCATGCTCCCGCACCAGCCCAGGGTGGTTGTTGAACAGCTCATACCAACCCTCAGTATACCACCATTTCAGTATGGTCCCAGATAAGTTTCCTACATCTCTCCTACTACTCTTGCATTCTTAATCTGTTCATCAAGCTCCTCAATGTCAGGATCACCCTCGTCATTGTCAGTCATCAACTCAAATGCTAATATGTATATGAATATCTTCTGTAGCCGCTCATATCTGCTTCTGACTGATTCTAGACTTTGTTTGGGATACCTACAAGTATTTCCGAGTCATCAGTGTAAGCAAATGTCTCTCAAAGTTCAAACTTACCTTTCTATAGGCATATTTGGCATTTGTGCCAAGCTCCGTCCGTGAGCTCACTATCAGGACCCAGGAGTTATTCTTGTCTCATCATTAGTCCAATTGACTGATTCTTCTAGTTCCTCCAGTGCCTTCTTGCCGTCTTCAGTTGCCTTTGTCTTGGCTGCCATCTGTTTCAGCTGCTTAACCAATGCCCTCTGGGGAGCATTCTTCATCTTACGGGGCTTCTTCTCAATGCTTTGAGGCACTGGTGGCACATTCTGCCAGTAGTACTGTTTGTCATCTGATGCTTCTTCTCAGCATTCTGGGTTTCTGGTGACATGTCCTCAGTGCTGTCAGGATCGCGCTTCCTTTGCTCACTGATGACATCTTGCTGTGGTGATGTCCTGTTTTGGACTACTTCTCCAGTAGGTTGACTAGAAGCAACACCTATCTGATTTTAAGAGATTTTGATCTTGTTAGGACCCAAGTAAGAAGACTTTCCATAAGCTCTCACTGAAGTTTGCGGACTTTGATACTGTTGCTGGGGATGTGCTGGCTGTTGAGCATCAGTAAATCACCAATTTCCCCACGGAGATTGAAATTTCGATATGTTCTCACAGTAGTATATAGTACTCACAGAGCTCACAGATGTACAGCTTCATATGTTGTCAGACTGCACAGCAACATACAGTGCTGACAAAGCTCACAGTTCACTCGGTGTAAGTGACTTGAAGTGGAGTAGTAGTACCACCCAAAGACATGACATATGTAGTAGTAGTAAAACTTCAATTCAACACCGTTCAAGAATGTTTCAAGCGCAAAATAGAATTCATTCTTGACAACAGGCAACATATAGACATGCTGTGTGTAAAATTACATATCTATATCTATATGGTTAAGTGTAAGGATAGTACAGCTATGAGATGAGTATGAAACAAAGTGGTCAATCAAGAATGATTGTGGATTGCTGGCCCTGCGGGATTTTTACATCTGTATGATATTAAGTCAATGCCATTGCAAAAGATTATATTGCACCTACCGAATGAGCTTATTTGATCCTGTCTCTGCACTAACACATAGCTCGAAGAGATATGAGACCAGCCGTGCTTCTTGAAGATGATCCTAATGCACCCCAGCCCAAGGTCCATATCATCTACTTTCTTTTCAGTGTCTTCTGCTCGGAATGTGAGTAGGCTAGCAAACACCTTGTTTTCCTGTAAGATACAATCCGCAAGCGTCTTCTGAGCGAGGAAAACATTGTGTTTCGCTCTAAGAACGTCCATGACCAAGTTTGCCTCGGAGTCTGATGATTCGTGGACGGACTATCGAGAATGTGAGGTATATTGAGGAATAAATGAATGAGATCGACTTACCATAGAAGTGACTGCTTCAAGGACATCATATAGGGAACTAATACCGGTGAACGGTCCATCACTGCGATCATTGTCGCAGCCAAAATGGGTGGAAGCTGGAGAGTAGGATGCACTTGCTGATAACGAATGTAAGGTATTCTGGAAAATTGTTGCTCGTCATATGAGCCAACCTTACTCCGGGTGTAATACTTGGCTAGAAGATTTAATCTCCCACCCAGCAATGATGCTATGGTCACAGATGACTCCTATGAAACAGAAGATATGGTGTATGATTTCGGCACCGAAGGAGAGAGTTTTGAGCAAGAATCTGGAAGTAGAACTCAGGATAGTGATGTGGAAGTAACTGACTTCTTTCCCAAGCCCCCACTCGCCTTTGAACACGGCTGCACCTTCCTCAGTCTATTTGGATCTGACGAGAATAGCATCCACCGCAAAACTAACCTTTACTATTGGTGAAACATACACAAGCAAGTGTGCAATAAGAGCAATGCCATAAAGGCTGAAAAAGCCCAGCAACGCAAAGATCTAACTCGTCAGCGTGCACATCGGCAAACTGTCAGTATCAATTTCATTTCAATCATATGCTAAATACTCACATGTGTTTAGGTGACCAAATCACGGCGTCAAGCTGCATTGCATTGAAATATGAGAGTCAGAGCGGAAACAAGGGCGCACTCGCAATAGTTGATACTGACTTTGCATCTGAAGTGCTCTTGTATTCAGAGAGTGAGCTTTCAGCTGATACGATCCAGCGGAGGAAGAAGGCAGACGTTGGCAAGACAGCAAATCTTGTTCGGGGCTATCAGTGGCGTAGCGTTGATGTAAGTTTGATGAAAAAATAATTGAAACTTACTGATTAGTAACCCAGTATGTTGCATTCCTGCGCTGGCTTTCATTGAGGAACCAGAAGCCCGACGCAGACACAGAAGAAGAGTGGAGAGCCTGCAAACAAGAGGCGCAAGACAGTGCAACACAAGAAACTCGCCAAAAAGGTATTTGATGTGGCGCCTCGCAAAATGTCAAATCAAGTACCATCATCATGGCAAACAAATGTGCCATTTGCGACAATGGTCGCAAAGAAATGGTGTGATGACCACCCAGATATGCGCTTGCTTGATGGAGCTTTCACCGCGCTTTGAGAGGTAATTGCGGTCGGGGGATATGCTAGGGAGACATCAAATAAAGGGCAAATTACCACGAGATAACAACTAGATAACCGTACTACCAATATGTCACCTTTTGTCCAAGTAATCAAGGTGTAAACACCACATTTAGTCATTCATTTTCCTGAAATAATGAGCATCGTTTATTTGCCTTGGTATAGACTACAGGGATTCACATTTTAATATTAATACAGTACCCTTCAAGATCACCTATCCAACCCCTTGAGACCATCTAAACAACAGCCAGAATGCGCGTAAATGCGCCCCCAAACCTTCCTGTCACCCACCCATGGTCTGCAGGGGCTGTCAATGGACCACCACCAGGCCATGTCACGAGAAAAAGGAAGCCTGAGAGTGGGTCAACTGCGATTGTGACCAAACGACCACGTCAGGTGAAAGGAGGACCCTCGAGTGTGCCACGGGAGCCACCGTTTCTCGATCCATTCCGACAGCCTACGGCAGGGCCACCTCGCGCTTTTGAGCCTGAGTTTACCGTGGCAGAGTCGGAAGAGCTCACCAGACGGTTACAGGACCGAGAGTTTGCAAGGGAAATATCGCGAGAGGCGGAAGAAGACGTTGAAAATACTGTGGAGGATTATGATGACGAAGACCCATGCATAGATCCAGACCTAGAAAACATACCTGCCCCAGAAGATGATGAAGGACAGCCCCCACTTCAACCCCTTGCGCATCCAGGAGTTCAGCCATTCATTCCCTCAGGTTGGACATCATCTGCTTCCTATGCTTCCACTATGACCCCATCTTGGCCGGCCTCTGCAACTCCATCGATGCGAGAATCCACGCCGATCTCCGATTTCTTCACAAGCCATGCTTCCTCAGTCACTCCAGCAAGCAGTCTTTTCAATCTGGGTCAGCATCGGCAAGCGGCTCAACCTGCAAAGACATTTCAGGCTGCCAATCAGTCTTTTCGAACTCCTGCCATACCTTCCAATTGCAAAACAGGCTTTTCAACCGGCACCGAGTCCGAGTCCCAGCGCCGTCCTTATCAATCAGCCCCTGCTACTGTTGCTCCGAGATCTACCAGCACTGTATGAATCTCAGATAAGTTAGCTAACCTCAATACTGCTGTCATGACCCTGGCAACCAAAGTGGAGCGACTCACTATACAGTGCAAAACGGCTGCAGAACTCGAACCACAAGTCCAATACCTTATCGAACAGAACGAGATCTTGCGAGAGATTGTCGACAAACACCATTCTGAGATAGTTTTGCTCAACAAAACAGTTGCTGCCCAGAGTGGATCATTGGAGGAGCTACTCACACTGATTCATGACCGTCGTGGCTCAGATACTGGTGTTCTGTCAGTAAAATCTGTGGACAAAGCAACGAAAGCCGTTCGAGACAACATCTTCAATGTGAGCTTTTGACTTAAAGTTCAATATATATGCACTAACCATACGCATAGCATGCTGATTTTCCACGAGGCTGTGTTGCGGCCCCATAATGGAGAGTTTCAACGAATACATGCGAAAATGATGCGGCGTGGCCCATAAAACATACCCCATGCTGTGCGAGTACAACATCAGCATGTATATTGAAATCTTGCCAGACATCCTGTAAGAATTGCAGAACAAGGCCATAGAGTGGTATATTGATTGTCTGAAGCTTGATGTTCTTGAAATGACGGGGATATGTTACACGACCTGCTTGCGTTAAGTTGACTCTGCGTAGTGAAATTAAAGGTACTTACGAACGATCTGGTCTCCATCCCGGAAGTGAGCCAAGTATTCTAGCAATGTTCCCTGGCATGGGCGAGTGCCACCCTTGAGGCATGATTCTAGAAGCTCGATAGAATTATGGTCATTCATATCGAGTTCTGGGATTCTATGAAAGGCATTCAACTAAGATGAGACATAAGTAACAACAGCATATAGTGGAGTTGAAGTGGACGGACAAGGTCATGGACTAAGACCCATTTCCACCACTTGCTCATCATTGTACACTCCAGCTCGCCGCCCTTGTGGTTGTTATGATTAGTCCTACCAAGGAAACCATTGTTTCTTTCATACGGAAAGGCCCATGTAGTGTAACATGGCCCAAACTGAAGGAGCTGTCGATGAAGATGCTGGGCAAAGTGGAAATAGGGCGTGAGATGACAGCCCATACTAGCCCAACTTTGACATGCTCGCGATAGTGCAGCGCAGCCTCGCTCAACTTCATCAGGGCTGATCGAGCGCAAGGACAGTATTCGGATAGCGACTGAGAATTGGAGTATAGTTGAGTAGTGACGGGGAATGAAGCGATCCATGGTGGAGGAATTTGCTTGATCGATTTGCTCTTGACTGGGATTGGCTGTTTCTGACAACAAAACCTCGAGGCGGCGCTGTCGCAAGACTTTCTCAGTCTTTGCAAATGCAGTTGCGTCCTTCGTCCCTGATCTTGATTTGGGGGCGTCAATATCAGGTATCTTACCATCTATCTCCCAAGCAACAAAGAGTCCAACGAACAGTACACTAATGTGGTGACGCCACTGGTCTGCCTTTGATGAAGAAGAAGTTACCTATATGCATTTAATTTTACAATCAATCAAGAAGAAGACAAGAAAACCTACTGATGAGGCCACATGGTAGAGACACCTATCGCTGCTTGAGGTGTTTCACGTCATTGTCATAAACTTTGGTCGTGCCATCCTCATTAAGTACACAACGCTGCAACCCAGCCTAAATTGAGCGCCAGCCCCATGCATCGTGAAGATCGTGCATCGGCTGCCATCTATTGAGAAATGCATCCATACCCTCCATGGTTGCGGGTGGCACTTGTGCAGGCTGATCTGCTTCCGTCCTCCATTCCTGCAGTTGTCGGTACTTTCCTGGTCGAAGGAGCCAATGTTGAATGGCATGATGTGGGGGTACATATGGCAGGACTTTCGTTGGCTTCCGCTTCTCTTTGCCAGAGGCGAGAAGTTTCGTAGTGTACAGTATGCCCTCGCACTCGTCTTCGCCGCATTTCTCATGCAGGTCTTCATCATACAACGCCGATGAATCGTGTACTGCCCAGCAAGATGGACAGAGGAAAAGATATGTAATTACGGTGTTGAGGTTGACGCCAAGACGTTTTTTGAGTGCCGGTAGAGTTCTGGCCATGCTATGAAGTCCATCAAATTCAAGGCCAGGTGATTCGTCGCAGGCGGAAGACAGCGCCCGAGCGACACCATCTACAATGATACGAGAAACTTCATGCGTGGCACCTTTGAATGCAGCGGCAATATATGCACGCACATATGCATTCCGAATGGCAGAGTGTTCTTCAAATGCCGGAGGTTCGTCGAATAGTTCTTCATCAACTTCAGCATCATTTGCGTGCTGCGCATCAGCAATATTATCGAATGCATTGAGTGCATCGAAAGTGGGATCCTCAACGAGATCATACTCGTCATCTTCTTCGGACTCTTCATCATCTTCATCACCGTAGATATTGTCTTCGATATCGACATCTTCATCTCCAGCATATTGACCCCTGTGGTCATCCTCGTCATCCGAGCTGAAAACCAATGGGTGCTCTCCATCACTTTCATCTAAGTTCATCGGATAATCGTCGTATGTAATCGGCAGAGGTTCGTCGTCGACCCAGATATCATGATCACTGTCAGCATGTGGTTCGGGGAGAGGGAGAGACTCAGCCTGATCAGGGGTACCCAAAGAAGAGACACCAGGTGCATTGAGCTGGGGTTGCACTATTGTGCGTGACAACAGCACTGTAACACGCACTTCCTCGCGTCGATCTGCTTCCAGATGTCTCTGGAAGGTCGGTCTTCTTTATCTGTAGGAGTTGGCCACCCTCAGCAACAGAGCACCGGCTGCATGCACACCAAACGAGATTTCCTGCCATTGTCGCGCTCGAATCCTTGTGAATCCCAGCACCGATTTGCCTGATCAATTGATATCGATGGATCAGCTGAGAGTTGCGCAGCAAGCAGTGTGCCATGTCCACCATTGTTGTGGGAGAAGACAATGTGTGCCAACAGCATACTGCGAGCGCGCACAGCTGGACTAAGCGCCTAGGCGCGCGCATATGCATACAAATATTGGGCCTTAGCGATTTTGACGCGTACGAGCATGCAGGTGATTATGAAACGAAAACGAGTGGTGCCTAGCTACATCGGGATTATTCACTGATTACATGATATTTTCGTCAAATCTCAGTAACCTTTATTTTGCGTGAAAGTGCGGTGTTTGTGGTTGGCAGGATTCTACAAGAACCTGAAGGAAGACGACTTGCTGAAGGAGGATCTAAGTCCTCATACCGAGACTTAACTAGTTTCATAACAAAAGGGAGTGCAGTGCGGGTTGTACGATTAGTAGCTTGAACGTCGACATACCTAGTTCACACTATTTCGGTTTGGTAGTATTGTGTTGGGTACAACGACTAACACGTGCGTTGAAACCCGGAGAGTTGTTGAAGACCTACAAAGACAAACTCGTTGAGTTGTTCCAGGAGTTCAGTAAGTTTTACTTGTTGGTGCCTCTGCCGTTCGAACTTTGGTGTAAGAAAGCCCTCAAGGTCGCCTGTACAGTCTGACCAGTAAACCACTCAATGTAGGGAGACGACTATTACTGCCTAAGATGACTACACTGGTTGTCTGAATATTGGAGGATGCACTAGGTTGTCTGAGTGACGGGACACTTCGACGACTTTATTACGACTTTCGAAGATCGTTCCTTGCCCCGTGTCAACGACCCGAGTGTCTGGAGCTGTTACGACGTAGACTACCATACAGTGAGAAGGACGATATGAAAATCAGTGGATTATGGGGGTTTCGTCCGGTTACAATGCGTGATTCAGGTGCGGCGTTTCGCTTTAGGTACAGAAGACTTTGAATAGTTGAAGACCGTGCATGTGAATAGGAGAGTGCGGGCACGTGACGGCACGACTATCTCGTCAACAAGGTGTGTCGTATGGTGAGTCAGCGCTTCGACACAAAAAACTGATACAGTAATAATTACCGTTCACAATGATACCTAGCTCCTGACAGCCTAATTTAGCCAGTAGCAAACATGTACAGTAGTAGTCGTGTGACCTGTCTAGGAGGAGGTTGAAGTACCACTTCAGGAACTTTCAAAAGTCTAGCTGGTTCTATAGGCTCCGGAACCACTTAGTAAGACCAAACGAGCGTACACAACCAAGTTTGGAACCACTCCACGTGTACTCCTTTAAACCTTACTGAACATTCATTGGAGCTGAGACCAACGTTGTTTACGCCCACTAGTCTGGAAGTGTCGAGTAGGCAGTTACAAGCAAACACCCTTGAGCGACTTATGGTCCTACCGCTGTGGGTTGAAGGGTACGAATAACTAGGACTAACCTAGGTTCCCGTCAACCGAAACTGCTGCCACAGACAACCACTCTTGTCCTGTTTTCAAACCCGATGTTAACCTGAGCGTTTCCATGAAGATCTAAAGCGACGTTTTACTGTATAGACGATGTGCTTGAACTTTATTAGGTGGGGGTTTACTCCGGGCGTATAGAAGTGATGGTACCTAATGGGTGGTGATGAGTTAAGGTGACGGTCACGGTTATAGTGATCGCGATAGGAGCAACAGTAACGGAAACGCTCGTGGGGGAAGCAGTGGCACGGTGAATCGTTCGAGGAAGTTCATTAGAG
>JRHT02000096.1:42893-72429 GCA_011800875.2 Suillus brevipes Sb2
CCTGACTTGATGATGCCACCAAGCGCACACCTTCATGGAACCCCTGCTACCTCTCAGGCTGCTGGCTCGCAGTCCAGTAAACGCATGCGCACCGACACTTTCGTTGACTCCTCGTCTCAACGCACTGGTGCCCCTCCCGTCATTCCTGTTCCTCTTTCGTCGACATTGGTATCATTACCGGCTCCCAAGAAGGCGCAAGTGTCAAAGATTAGTGCTGCGAAGATTGCTGCGAAGATTACACCAGCAGTTGCCGTCATGAACATGCAAGGTAGCATCAACCGCCTCACAGATGTTATCGAGAAGACCATAGCCACTCCGCCTCCACCTCCACCGCCAGTCCCTCAGGTGGTTGTACCAACTGTACCGAATATCATCTCCCATGGCCTAGAGATTATGTGCACAGCAAAGATGGGGATTTTTTGTCAGTTGGTCAGAGAGCCAGTCTCCTGCGCATATTTTCCCTTGCAGGAGGGGATAACAAGCTTGCCATCTATGTTGGGCTCAAGGATGACACTGAGACACGCCGTGCATTTATCTTAGAGCTCTTGGACCCTCCGCCGCGACAGTAGTACTATCATACCATTTGTGTTGCCGTGCTTATTTTTGTGTTGTCGCGCTTGTTACATTAACATGTAGTATCCATTTCATGTATTTCACGCGTCATTGAATCATCGCATCATTGAATCATATACCAATTGGAACGGAGTACATGCTACTTGCTACTAGTGAGATTAATCCAGTCCATACTCGTCGTACTCGTCGTACTCGTCATCCTCGTCATCTGAAACATTGTTGTCATCATTACCAAGAACACGTCGTTCTTCTAAAATACGCTGATACTCAACCCACATCGCATGTGCAATGACATCACGCTGTGCGTGCAGTTCATTGTTTGCGGCGGGAGCTTCTTCTGCTGCCTGCTCCCAGTTTGCGGTGTGTGTGCTGTGAGTATCCGAATAGTCTTCAGGTAGCACACCTTCCGAGGGATCGTGAAAACGGATGAAGTTGTGAATGCAGCACAATGCAGCTGGAATCTGTGCTTGTATGTCCATAGCATACGGCGGTGATAGATGGAGGATTCAGAAATGTTGTTTGAGGACACCGAAGATCCGCTCAATGACGTTTCAAGCGGATGAGTGATGCAGATTGAATAACTCTTCTTTTGTAGTTGGCCTGTACACGTACCTCATACCTGCACGGCCCCATTCTGCAAGGTGGTAGCGCACATTGCGGTATGGAACAAGTAGTTCAGGCCGCAGAGGGAAGCCTGCATCTGCAAGGAAGTATTTCCCTGCAGGTATGCGAAGGTCATGGTCCACTGCGGCCTCATAGATACGTGCATCTGTGGCCGACCCTTCCCAGCCAGTGAGTGCATAAGTAAAGTTGAGCTTGAAGTTGCAAGCAAATAGGCAGTTTTGCGAAACGAATCCCTTCCGATTGCGATAGGGACCTCGTTCGAATGCACGAGGCAAAGCATGAATGTGGCTACCATCAATAGCCCCAATGGTATCTTTGAAAAACGGCCAAAACTTAGGGTTGGAGCGAATTCTATCAGGAATGGAGTATCTGGCAAGTGAATGTAGTTTGTGTAGAAGGGGGATGATGAGAATATCTTGAGCATCTTGCAAAAATAACTACATAGGATATACAATGAGACATTCGCGAATCATCACTATTAGCGCATACTTACCGAGAAATGGTTTCATTGGAGCGTTGAAATCGTTCCCTGACATGCCTCACAGACAGTCCTGTGACAGACGTGTATAGAAAAATCGCGAGTTGTTCCTCTAGTGAAACAAACTTGGAGTTAGTATAGCCAAGGGTACGAAGCTCAGATATAAGTTTGGCAAAAGCATGTGCATGCATGCCAAGTTCACAACGGATTCGTTCTGGGTGGCCAGTCAACAGCTCTATCACCCAGGCTTCACCAGAGAGAGCAGATGTGTGATACGGTTCTGGATCTTTGGCATACACCGACTCTAGTATATTGGCTGTAGCGCTGATTAAGATGCTGACTAGAAGGATTGAGTGTTGAATGAGGCGGCGTTGAACTTCTGGATGTTGGGGCATGAAACGCTGGAGTCCTGATTGAGGATCCATCGGTGTAGGGACGCATAGAGTACAAATGCAAGGACAGTGTATTATACCTACAGCCCATATCAGTGTGCTAGGGTTAGTCCGAATTCGGCCTGTGATTCAAGCTCCGAACTTTGGCGAAATCCAAGCCGAGATGACATTTGCCAAATGTTAGGCAACATCTGGTTGCCGAACAGCCTCTTATTGACCACTGGTACATCCCTAAACTCGAGCTTATGCAAAGCATCTGCAGCTCTGGCGTTACAGGACAATGGTCTACGGATGTAACCAAGCACACACATATCACAGAGATAAAAGCCCCATGAGATCCTCAAATCTGTCGCCATCTTGACCGTACAGATAAGTACAATCAGTTCGAACTTGCCACAAGCCTTCTAGATTGTGAGCAAAGTACTGAGGAGTTGCAGGGTGTCAGAGGTGAGGGTGATGAGAGTGATGTGGACGATGCTCCTGCAGGACCACCCTCTGGATCTCGACGACCTGGACAGCTGCATTCTATCATGAACTATTTTGCGATCACCAATATGCTCCGGAAAAGGGCAATGGGATCAGTGCCAGTCCCATTACGCACCTTTGTTAAATCCGTTTACAGGAGACAGAATTTCACGACATTCACGTATTCATCCAGCTCAGACACTAAATTGTGCACCACCCAGCAACCTCTGGATGTTTGGCCGTTGTGACAATGTCATTAGCCAGACCAGCGAAGAGCATGCGTGGCCTGCTAGTGGTCTTTCAGGTGCATTCTTTTTGCATGTATTGTGATATTTATGGTCAGTTAAAGAATGATTCGCACAGGTCACTCAATCGCACAGATCAGATTGATCATGCGGCCAGTTGGCAAAAGATGTACATGTGGGCATGGACCAATCAATTTGTTGTGTATGTTCAATGTTTCAATATCTCTAATGAACGTGATCCAACCACTCAGTTACACATACTGAAAAGAGCAAAGCGCTCTAATGGTATTCGGATGGGTGATATGATTCCAGTCTCCCAGCTGAGAGCATCCATAAATCTCATTCCCCACTTTGGCGCAGCGGCGGATAAGTGCCTCACACCCTATAATAGCATGGAACTGGGCACTTCTAATGTCACATCTTGACAAGCCTGGCATTGACCAGATTGCAGACACTGGGGCAGGACTGGAGGGAAATGATAATGAGGTGTCTGGGAGTAACAAGGAAATTCACCACAAGCCCAATGTTGGATGATGTGACAGCTCAATGGGACACGACCAAAGCTCACCTGAATAGCCCAATTGGGAAGCCTTACTAGGCTTAGCAATAGCGTGCCTCGTGAACTGTATTTAGGCTCAAAACTAGTAATATTCCAACACCAGCGTTAAATAACGCCCTAAATATTCTGTTAACTTTGTACTGTAGCCTATAGCTAGGCTGGCGCATATCCTGCCTTATCCTGCCCTACGCCTGATACCGGCACTTTCCGCAAATCGCCCAACTTAGTCATAGAGGTTCATCTGGTGGGCTTCTCACACCTCTGTACTCCTACCCCCTACACTGCTGCACACTGCACGCCGCCGCCGCCGCTTCTACAGCTCAGCACATCACCCAGGCCACCACTACGCTCTACAACATCCGCCCATCTTCCCCACCCAAAACCCCAGCACCTCTGTGGTATGTGCGCCCCCAGCTTGCAGCATCCTGCAGGCTGCCTCCCACCTCGATTTACAACGCTTGTGCCCAGCACCAAGTGGTCTCTGTGTCCCAAGAACGTTTCCTGCACCAACCTGCTTCCCACCTCATCATCCTTGCCCGCCACTGCCCTCTACAACACCTGCCCAAGTGGTCCATGCGCCCACTATCAAACCTAGTCTCAGCTAATCGCCTACGCCTACAGAATCTTGCCTTGCGGATCGCACCATTCAGATGTCGACCTTCAGGCCACCTAGACTATGCCCCCTTGCCTCTCACTTCATCAAGCTTGCAGTTCCCACTGACGCCTCGTTTGAAATATAATATTTTAAGACACCACTGCTACCGCCCTTGCCATCCTATCAGTCTGGCACTTTCTCAAGTGTGCAGACTATCAACAATGCTTAGAGGGACCGAGACTTCAAGCTAGAGGGCCGCACAATCACATTATTGGTAGTACTTGACAGTTGTACGCAACAATATATTTTTTTTTCGCGATACACAACCTCCATTCTGATATCAATGAGTGATGCCATACACAAAAGCTATGACTAGACACTAGGTAAGTATAAGTGAACCTCCCTCACTCCAACATTCGATCTAAGTCAGCCAACACTCTATCACAGTCAAAGGGAAAGAAGTCATCACCAGCAACAGGTGGCTCTTTATCACGAGCAGCTGGATCAGGCAACTCTTCATCACCAGCCTCGCTTCCTCAATAGTCTCAGCACTCTTGTACTGTTTGCAACAAGTTGTTGCAGGTATGGCTGCACTGCGGCGCTTCGTCCCTTTGTGAGATCAAGTGTGGTGGCGGCGATCAATTATCACGCCACTCTTGAGCTTCTCTTCATGCTCCAGACGGAGTTTCTCGAATTTTTCGTCGCTCAAGGACTTCCAGTAAGTCATACTGTCATCCCACCTATTGCAAAGCATCTGGAGGTCCGGAAGCACCTCGATACTTGACTTAAGATTTGTAAACAGAATTTGATCTGGCCATCCTTCCACAAGAACCTGGTACCGCTGTACAACGTTGCAGAAGTAATGCGCTCATTGCATTTTTGCGCCAGTGTCACTGCAACACTCCTCTATTAATGAAATAAGTAAATTAATGTTGTAAATGCCAAAAAAAAACTTACAAAGCTTTTGGTTGATGATGTCATGCATGGATTTGTGTGCGTTTATCGGAGACACGCTTCTGGTGGTTTTCGCAGAACCTGAATACAATTAGAACGATGTAGCAAAAGAACAAAGACACTAACCTTTCATCCCCTGGACAGTGAAGCATTCCATTTTGCTGACTAAATCTTGATTATCGATACCCATCACAGTGTCCATGAAAATGTCAACACCTTGACTCTTTCCATTCAGTGAAGTCGGCGAGAAGTTCAACTTGTTCTTCATTTGAGAGTGCAAGGTATTCGGACTAGTGTTCTCGGACAAGTGTTTGGAGCACTGCTTTACCATGGCTATCTAAAAAAAACAATACTTGAGCACGACAGAACACAATAACACAATTATAATACACACTTACCGTTCTCTTTATCTTTGTTTTTCTTCCAGCAGAACATGTTCCATAAATTAGCCTTAGAGCGCTTTGAACGGAGAAGGCCACGACCTATGCATAAATTGTTCTAAACTTGGCGGATACTTTTATGGTGTGAAGACGCAATCAATTTGGTAGCATCATCGAGCTGCTTCCATGTGGCATCTAAA
This sequence comes from Suillus brevipes Sb2, assembly GCA_011800875.2. NCBI lineage: Eukaryota > Fungi > Basidiomycota > Agaricomycetes > Boletales > Suillaceae > Suillus > Suillus brevipes. Next base: position 48,359 of record JRHT02000096.1, read on the forward strand.
GTGTCCTTGAACCGAAGAGATTTGGTGCGTCACTCGAGCCTGAGAGCTGCACAGGCTTCTTTACTGAGCACAATGTTCGAACGTCGACGGGCAGGTGGCTGGATGAGTCTAGCGTTTGAACTGCGCTTGTTTGTGAAGAATGACTGGGCAACATTAGCTACAAGGAAGCAGCAGAGACAAGTTAACAACCTGCAATCATTCGTCCAGCTATTTAATGCACCGAGAAGGAAATTTTCACTCCATCAACATTGTGGTTAGGCTCAAATATCACATCATTCTGTACTAAACAAGGCAGAAACATCTGAGATCTACAGTAATAGTAAACCGCATGAAGCCGAGAATCCTCACATGACATTTGCCAAATGTTAGGCAACATCTGGTTGCCGAACAGCCTCTCTAACTGTACGGCCTTTTCCTCGGCGAACTCCAGTGTTGATGATGGCATCCTTATTGGCGTGGAATTCATCTAACGCAGCTGAGATGCGGCAGAATCACCGTCGTTGATGCGTGGTGACTGTACAAGGTAATGGAAGTGCAAAAGTGCACGAACAGCAACAATGACACCAGGGGGTGCTGGTAGTGCCAACTTCAACAATATATATATTTGCCAATGACTTCATATAAGATGCATCACATACCTGCATTTCCCAAGCATGGTCAGCTGTCATCCATTCGGTATACACCCAAGACAAGTCTCTGTGCAGTAGTATAGATCATGCGAGATGTAAAGTCCATCCGGTTGTGAAATAAGGGGTGATTGAGAAGATTGGAAATGCACTCAATCGGATCCCGCCAGTCAGAAAGTCTGATTTTTCGACAGGCTGGCGTGTCAGGACGGCGTTTCGACCGGCGGCAGCTCAGCAAAACTTAGCAGGGCTTAAAAATTTACATCAGCCTATGTGCACCAATATTGAACGGTTGGTTATCTTATCATCCTCAGTCGTGTCCGCCGTTGTATCTTCTTCAGCTGCATCCGCCGCTCACCCCATTCATGCGCTAAGTCAAAGTGCAGTGCGGCGAGTGCCCTGCACTTCTCGTACCATTCATCTGCAAGACTGGCTCACATATTGGACAGTGGGCTATCCATGTGAGTAGTTTTTATTCTAACCTTTCGATACTCGCTCATGACAATCCATCAGTGTTTCGCGCTCAGCCAGCATGCCAATGGTAAAGCCTGGTGGTACTTTTGGCTGCCTGGTAGTGCACCTATTGGCCTTCCCATCCCGCCACCTCAGCCTCCGAGTCCCTCATTCGTTTCTTCTCCCACTGCATCTCCGCTGATTGCCTCTGGTTCGTCACAAATCTCTGCAGGCCCCCTTCTTGTCCCTGGTGTGGCACAAAACCCTGCAGCCCCCCTACCAAGTCAGCCTGAGGATGGCACTGTGTGCACCATTCCTTCATGCCGCAAAGGAACACCTGTGAGGGGCCTGCTCTGTGAGAACTCGATGTGTAAGTACCACTGCATCGAAAACGGCGGCTGCACGACGGCTGTCAAGCACCAAATAGAGTTTGCGAGTTCGCGCCAAAAGGAAAAAATGAGGGTGCCTCCATTGTCTGTACTCACTGCACCGCCCGCACCTGTTACCGCAAATGATGTAGAGGGCGAGCCTGAGGTCGAAGACTTCAGCTTCAATGCTGACCTTGAGCTGGCACGATCACGCTCTCTTGAGGACCTGATGCCTGTGCCGTCTTTTTCCAATGCTATGTCCTCCTCTCCGCTCGTGACACCATCCTCTCAGCTGCCTGCCATGCGGACTATCTCCAAGGATCCGAAATCGGTCACCCAGCTGTCGGGGAAAAGCTCAGCCAAGGCCAAAGCTCAATCAAGGCCACAGCGGACCACGCATATGAACGAGATGTGGTATGGTACCTACAAGCACAGTGGGCAGCTGACTGAGCAGATGGAGAAAGACCGCCAATGTGCTGCTGACGAGCTGGCCATCAAGCGCACTCTGGATGTGATGTGATGGGACAAGGATTGTCAACCTCCAGTCATCTTGTCGCTGCAAGGTAGTGATGGGCCTGAATCTGACATTCCAACCTGGCCGCACTTCTCGCTAGCTGAAGCCCTGACCTCCGATCCATGCTTGGTGAGAACATCACCACCTTCGAGTATTTCGATGTCACTTCGCGTCTATGGAAGGCCGTGACACGACTGGCCTATAAGTTCCATGTTAAAAATGGTGACCGTCTTTTCCTTTGACGTCATGGTGTCCTTGAATGTGCGGGTATCGACGAGATCATCAGTCGTCTTGAGGACCCAGCAGCGAAACCACACCTTTTCCTGAAAATGAAGCAAGAACATAAGGCTGTAAAGTCTTCTCTAGCGCACATCAAGACCCACTGGCCACCATTGCGAACTCCCTCTGCCATTGTGAAGTCTGACACTGATGATGAAGTCACCATCATCTCGCCACCTTCAAAACCATCCCTGAAGCGCCACAAAAGCATGGCAGACAGCAATACCAAAGAGGAGGCCAGGCCTCACAAGAGGTCATGGATGGTGCCAGACCGATGAATATGGTGTCTTTGACTTCCATCCTATAATGACAACTCACCCAGGACAGCAACTGCAGCTGGTCCATCCCAGTTACCCATACCCTTGATCAGGTCATTCAGTATCTCCACTACCACGTTTGCATCAACTCAGGACACCTCGCCTCCTATCACCAGCATCCTCGAGCTCATCTCTGCCAGACACACTGAGCAAGACTCTTGCTGATGAGTTGCAGCCATCACTGACGACAGCAACTTGGCCTAATGGTCTCTATGTCATAGACATCGTGGCCGGGTTCAAGAGGATGGACTCTGATGAATCCTTGCCTGTCCACGAGGTTCGAAATTGTCTATGACAGAAAATTCAAGAAATTCACTCATAACGATGCATGTCAGAGATGGAAGGAGGCCTCAGACACCTTCAGGACTCGGCTATATAACGCAGGGCGCACACCTGCAGGCCTTTGGGATGTGTTGCGCAAGGCCATCCCCCTCAGGAAGAAGACAGCAGGCACTCAGTCACGTGATGATGAAGAATCTGATGTTGACATTGACCTCACGCTGTAAGACACACACCCTCATTCATTTACTACATAACCATTTCTCACCTTTGTATCGCATTTGTATGTTACCAGCATGTTCACACATATTGTACCTGTCCTACCCAACTACTACACTTCAAAATGTATATTGTGCACAAGTCATAAACATGAAGGTGGAGCATAACGTGGGTTTAAGGCCCTCAGCTGAAGGCTTTGAATGGTAACAAAATTATGAAGGCGGATCATTTCGTCCAAGAAGAAATTATACTTTGTGGGAAGCATCTCCCTGCAGATTGCATGGTAGCTGCTGAGCCAAACATTTATTTGCTTGGCAATTGATGTGTTGAACCACCAACCTGTCCTATCCGCATTCAAAAGCTCGGGGAAGTCAGCTGGGTTGCAGTAGCGTTGGCAGTAGTCATGCTTCGTCTTGTGCTTGTTCTTGAAATGCCACACGTCCACGCACATCTTCACATCGGCCCACCACTCGTCTCCTCGGGCATCCACTTGCCGCTTGGCATCACATGCTGTGTTGTAAATAAAATGCTCTTGCTTATGAGCATCTTGCACAGAGAAAATTGTCTTTATGAAGTCCTTGAGAGGTAGCGAGTTTTGTGAGTTCAAAGAACGAGCCTGAGGAGGATGAGAGATTCTTACAAGGACATTAGACACAGCTTCTGCTCCGTTCAGCGTCACTCGTCCCACAATGACCCCACATGTGCGAACAGCAGTTTGCTCATTATGAGTTCTCCATCGTCCAAACTGTGCGCGGAATTTTCGATTACCTGCATCAGACTTTGCATCGCATGGCTCAGAGCTGGCTGGAGCCATATCACCAAGTCCCTCATCCCCTTCTTCAAGTACTCCGACAGAACCAGGGTTCTTCTCAAACTGATAAGACACTTGACCGTCCTTGACTGTGTACCACTCAATGTTCTCTTCAACCACTGGACCCAGGCTCACGCTCGCATCTGGCAAGTCCGTAGTGGTCACGTCAGCACCCAAAGCATCATCTGGATATGCACCGAAAGACACCACAACATGCATGGCCTAGAATAATTCTGTCACTGACAATTGGCTGACATTTTTCTGTAGCATAGATCATTGATGTAGTACATGATCTGCATATTACAGGGTCACTAACCATGCGAAATCTCTCCATCCAGGTGTTCGACTTCATAAACACGCATGCACCCATCACAGATGTGATTAATTTCAGGCTGACCGACACGCACAATGCGCTCGTTCTTCTCTTCCATCGCTGCTTTAAATCGGTCCTTTTGCATGCCTTGGTGCGGCACAGTCAAGCACACTGTACGTTCATCATGGTCCCGAAGCAGCGCAAGGAGCACAAACACATCCCAGACATTTTTGGTGCTGAGTTTGGGCTTGAAGGGCCACGCAATCTCATCAAAGGCTTCCTGAGAGATGCTAGTGAGAGTAAGCATGTAGATTCGGGCACAGTTCGTAGCAGAACACCTCAATAAACAGAAGTGTAAGCCTCGCAATCACACACATGCTATGATCACTTACGAGCCTAACAAATGCTGATTGGTCCAGAGCTTTGCAAGACGGATGTCAACAAACTGATGTTCCGCCACTTGAAGGTAGTCTGGGACACCTGGATAATATGTACAACACTGAGCATTGCTATGGACAACATAGTTGTAATGATAGTGGCAATGGCATTCTTAATCGACAAGAGTTAGCACAACGAGTTGAATCAGACTCAGAGCATCGAAAATAAACATACTCTCGCAGCTCAAGTGAACGGCCCACCCAGGTAGAGTGCCTTGATCAAGTGTATGAATAATGATTTGTCTGGGCTCCGCCCGCTTCAATGCAGCAGTCTTCGGGCAATCAGAGTTCGTGCAGTACTTCGAGGGTGGGTACAGGGTGAAGGACACTTTAATGATATCAGAATTGTACACAAGTGCGACACAACTCAGACAACAGCAATGACATACTGATGCCAAGGTCCCACCCATGGACTTTAAAAGCCTCTGCAGTGCAATCTTGGCGCTGTCTATCTGGTTCCGTGGTCCAAACAACATCTCTCAAAGCTAACCAGCACTCCCCGATGAGCTCCAGTGGGATTTTCGTTGCACGCGATAGGAAAAGAGCAATGGACTCTGGTAAAACGAGAGGACTTGATGTGTCATCTGATGGCTCCTTCAGTGGTTGGTGAAGCTCAATGCTGTGTTTCAGGTTGGAGGACAGCTCAATGAAAGAAATCAGCTGGTGGATTGACATGCGAGACAGTATACTATTGCGCAAGATCGCCGCGAGGGCAGACAGTGAGGCCATCATCATCATCAATATTGTGTCGCAATTGCCACGTATCTGCTTTCACGCGGAGCTTGAAATAGTAAGCGTCTGGATTGCAATAGATGATCGCCATACCAATTGCCGGCCCAAACCCCGTCCTCAAACGCCGGTAATCCGATAAACGAGACGTCCTCCCGCCAGTAGAGAATACTTTTGCTGAGTGAAATGATAGACGTAGATCCTGAATCTAAGTATGTGCCAGTAACTCAAATGATCATGATAACATTAAAAATAAAGCACGTACCATCTCCAGCGCTAAAAAGGAATCAATTTGCCCCATGCTCAGGTCCAACTGCAGAAGCCATGCCGCAGCTTGCCATTCTCTCCTGCTTGAAAATGAATAGCCTTTGGTGCACTCAGTGATGACATCTTTTTATAGTCGTCATTGTCAATCTCCGATTTGCCTTGCATCCGAAGATTCTAGATCAACGACAGGTGAGTGTGCATGTTGTATGTGAATACATATGAACTTACCTCCTCATTAGCCCAGGTACGGTCGATGATAGCTTTGACAAAGCGCGCATTAACATCATCATCAATCTTCCCCATCCAATTTGGGTGCCAGGTTTCGTTGCCATCAATCGTTGTAAGCGCTTCTCCGTTTTCAAGGGGCTTCACAGCACATAATAATTCGGCACGCTTCGCACGGCTCAGAGCAGAGTCGATTCCACAAAGGTCAGCAAAAAGTGGATGGATGAGAGGCTGTAGTAAGTCAGGCCTCAATATGGTCAGTGTACGATGGCAGATTACGTACCTTCAGCTTTAAATGCTCATTTGATGTATTTTTTGCAGCAGTTTTCTTTGCAGACTTTGACCCGAACTTGTCGCTGAACTGCAAGAAATCATTTTTGATACTGCGTTATGCTCAGCTGCTCCGTGAGTGTCTTGTTTGACGCAAACAACTCATCAATGATGTTTGACAACCGCTGGTTCTCTGCGATGAGTCGAGCAACTGTAGCATGAAGATTCGAGCCATTATCATGCCCATGGTCCATCTGCAAGATGGTTATTGCCGTGTGCTGGATACAGCGGTTGAAAGCCATCATGCGGAGTGCCACCTTGCGGTTCAGCTGTCCCTGAGCGTGATGAAGAGTCTCCATAAGAAAACAGGGTGCGAGATGTATGTCCAAGGTAAGGAGTCCCTCCCTGTGACAGCTGATTTGAATGATGGAAATTTTGCGCAGGTGTGAGGTGCATATGTGTTCTCAACGTCAGGTGAACGCGCAGGATTGGGCTGTAGTCCAAACTCGTGAGTAACTTGTTTTGTTTTACTTTGGCCTCGACTGATGTGCTTACCGCCATGGATTGCTCTCGATGCTGAATGCCTTGTAGGCCAGTAGGCCCAAACAATCAACCGACAACCCATCGTGACTGAAGTTGGTGAGAGGCAATTGATCTGGCCGCGCCGTGCCCCGCATTTGACCCTGCATGGGGTAAGCATTTGTCATGTCTTGATGTGCGTTATCCAGGCTCATTTGGCTTGACATCGAAGGGGCACCACTCGGGCATCGCTGAGTACCTTGGGGTGCGTACATCGTGGAGGGAAAGCAGCGAGAAGAGGTGGAGGATCCCCGGCAGCATCATATACATGCTTCCTATTATCTCTATACACATGATAATCTGATCTGCTTTACTTGAAAACCCGACCCTAATCTAATGTGCGAATCATCCAAATCAATAGTAAAACCGAAGTCTGATTAACGCGAAGGCAACAAACTTGTGTCTGCACATCTCGTCATTTCACAGTCGGGTTTGCCTGTCAAAACTGAACCTTTCTGTATCTGCATTGGTGTATTTTGCTTCAATTTGCAATCTATGCTTTGTGTGTATTTACAGGCTGTATTCGTACTCTAAATACATACGATTATTTTCTCGTTTCCGCAGTGAGGGTGATATAGACATCAATAGGAATTTGTTCGGGGGAGAGATTCGGCGGAGGTTCACTGACAGCACATCAAATGAGCAGAGATATCCCACCGTCAAGATGGTCTTGCGTAGTGAGCTGAAAAATGTTGTGAGCTTTAAAAAACAGAATCAAGGAAATGACTGACAGCGTCAAATACATCCTGGGTGGCTGCATCGAGTAGCTCGTTATGTGTGAGGGACCGCTCTTTTGCCTCGTTCACATTGCTTGACCGATTGAAGCTGATGTATGATGGGTGAAGCCCCCCACTGTCCTAGTCTGATAATGGGAGCCGTCGATATGAGTGTCATGGTAGAAGTGATTAGGACAAAAGGAAGTCACACAAAGTACTAGAATTGCAGTGATTGCATTGGTGAAACTCAAAGTCAAAAAGTGTCTCAATGAGTCATCAAATTAAAATAATCATATCTTTACATAATGTCATTTTATTCCCACGCTATAGGTACCATAAATGGAGCTAAGAAGCAGACCTTTTGGACACCTCCCTATAGCTTAGTCAGATTCCCACACCATGACACATGACAAAGCAATTACATGAAAAACCGAAAACATTGAGACACTTTTTTGAGCCACTGTATGTGAATAGGAAAAGCTTATCGTATCATATCGGAAATGGATCCAGACATCAGACTGGATCCGACATAGGTCCAGAAGTCTGGATGCAAAGCATGGGAAAGTAGTCCGGATATATCTGGACAGGTTCCAGAGGTCCGAAGATTCAAAGATTCAGAGGTCAGGGATACAGGCTGGCTGCAGTGTCCGGAAGGCTGAATATCGAGTTGGATGATGGATGGAGGTAGCAGGGCTGATCCTACTGAGGTGTAGCATTTACAATAGAAAGGATGGTGACAATAGGGATGGAAAATAGGGTCCAGAGTATGGGATATGTCATTGTGTGTACATGCTTAAGCGCCATTCAATGTCTGCACCAGTCCATACTGTTTTGATGGAAGAATCCGGACACCAATCTAGAGCAAGAAGGTGAGGACTTGACTCTACATGATGCCAGAGGGTGGGGCACAGGTTGCCACATGGTCGACAGAGAAAATTGGTGTTGTCATGAAGTTGTAGAGAATAGTTGGAATTACCAGCACAACCTATCTCGGGAGGCTCTCCAAAATTAATGTCCAAATAGCCTCCAAAATAAAAATGTCTGATAACCAACCAACATACTTTTGGTGTTCGTGTTTGCTCCTTGACTGGCAGGAGAGATAACATGGTATGGAATCATTGAGGTCAGGAAGTTTTAAGGACCTGGCTGGAATGTGAGAGTAGTGTAATTTCCTGTGCTCTTCATGGTGGAAAATGTGAGTCGCACCAAACAGCTTGTAAGTGTTGATCGTCAGCGGGCAACAACATCCCCAACTGTCTTAGCCTGTCTCCATGGGTGTTATAGCTACATATGTGGTCACTAGGGGTATGTACTCACATTTGAAACATCAGGTGAAACAGAAACAAAAAGTGTGTCAGGTTAGGCAAGCCAATAGAGTAAGGACGACTGACTGGGACATGCTGATCACACTGGCCTGAAGAGACAGAATCAAGAAAAAGTGGATCTCGTTCATCGATGAAGGGACAGATCAAATTGTGAGCATGTAAAGACAACATATCAGCCCATTGAAACCGCCCCCAAATTTGAGATTCAAACATTGAATAAAAGCAAGACTCAAAGGAAAATTTGATCAGGACCCATTTCTACAAATCTATCTTTGTCTTGTATACAAACTAAATCCAGTCACATCAGCAACCAACAAATCACTTAACTCCACATTGCTGCAGGCTTTGGCAGTCATGACGATTGCACCAAAGGCAGCAAGTACCACACGCTTGGCAGCTATAGCAGGGACTAACAATCCGCGCTTTTGGGACCCAAAGATCCACAGTGAATAATGGTATGACACTGAAGGAGAACCTTTCAGCTTGATCTTCCCTGTTTTGATTGACCTGATGGGAGAGCACTCACGTATTGATCCATACTTCTCTCTTCCGACTTTGAAACAAACACGTGTTTGATTATACATTGTATTGTCATACTAACATACACCCCAGCCTGATCTGGAGGACGTTCATGCTGTGAAGGTGCAGTTCCAGCTTAGGACTTTGAACGACAGTTATCTATCCAACACTGTCATATATGCAGCAAGAAGGTAGCAAACACTTTGATGCTGCTCATCAGCAAATGTGAAGGCATCAGGGATAAAGGTGTGCACCTTAATCATGTCAGCAGCTCCATAGGCTCAAGGATATCGGCAGATAAACAAGACATGATCCAGTTCTTCTGTAATGCTGGCACCTCCAGTGCAGATCCATTCCACTTTGTAGTGCACAGCGACCCCTTGTTTCCAGAGGCCGGCAAAACAAAAAGGGAGGTCATGCCCAAGTTCAGCCTGAAGGACTTCCACCTTTGTGCATCCACCTAGGAGTCAAAGACTGGGAGATGAAGCACTTGCTGGACCCACAGGGGCATTACAACACCATAATGAAGCTCTTCAACCTCTATGAAATTCCTGTGGTTGTTCCGAATGTATGCGACACCAAAGACAAACTATTTCACCTATCAGAATACAGCGAGAAACTGACAGCCGGACTGCCAGTCGCTGTTGAAATTGATATGTATTTGTGAGTACATGTTAACTCACAAATGATTTGGTACTCACTGTGGTATAGGTGGACCTTTGCACCAGACACGAAAAGACCAACAGGGAGTAGGATCTACTAGACCTCCCTGAAGATCCTCAAGTTCCTCCCTTTGGAAAATGGAGAGGAATCTATTGTCGAAAAAACCTCAGACAAAGGGAAACACAAAGCTGATGGTCAGACAGGTCAAGGCTCACCATCCAAGATGATACAAAAGAGCGGTGGTGAGATTGTCGATTGAAAGATTGCACATTACATGATGTTTGAGATTCTATGTCAACCATAGACAATGTATTTAGTGGTCTGTAATAGATGTTTGCTCTGAATGAATTATGCTTGCACCCAATCACACATGAGAAAAATATTTATGTGATGCTAAGTACCAAAGCTGTCGACCATAGTAAACAATCAACCCCACCTAACAATATGATTCAAGCGCTAGCTGAGTGGTTGGCGAAAGATCTATAGTTTCTCAAATAATTTCTGATTTGTTATTGAGTCCATCTGTAAACTGAATGTTGTAACTACCATGAGAGTGATCAACAGAAAAAATGATTTGTCAGGGAGATGTATCACTGATTACGTTTGAAACCTATGATTGTGCGATCAATAAAGTGTCTTAAATCACATTAGGGACAAAAGTCTTACTGAAACATACAGAAAACAGTTGATTGAGGAGGGTCTCAAAAATGGCATGACCAATTGAAGAAGATTGGTTTCCCAAAGACATAAGGTCGTAACCTTGAAATACTCAGAGACGTTCAGCTGGACAATGAAAACCAACTGAATTCACTTTGATACACAATGAAGAGCGTAATGACACACCAAAGCAAAGCCTGTAGGTCAACTGGTTATGGTGAATACATTGCGCTGATACACTAGAGCAGTGTTGCGAACTCGTTCATTGGTACACTTAATGTGCTGGTACCTGGACTACATGCCGGACCTCGTGGCATGCTTGGGAAGTGGAGGCACAAAGTAGGACCGCAATGGCAAGTCAGCGGTTCGACAGCATTGTCAAACCTTTTGTCAGTGCACATTTGCCTGAGATGCACTATTTATTACACATCACCTCATCATTGATTACTGGCTCTTGTGCTAGGTGCATGCTCACTGGTAATGACATGCCACCCAAAGACCTCAACGTCAGTAATGGCTCGGTGCAGGTTTTCTACAGTTTCCTTGTCAGTGATCTGCACTACAAAAGAATAGGCCATTGTGCCTGTCCTCACCATGCTTTTGCAAAAGAGGTGAAGAGCTTTGCTATCTTTCATAAAGGGCTGTGGGTAGTCGCAGTCTCTGAAGCAAAGGGGGATAATTTGTTCGCTGTCATGGCATCAACCCCCACAACAGCAGATATGACAGTCATGACTCCCAGTGGCTTGGCTATGTTTTACCCACTCTGGACTTTACAAGGCATAACACTAATCAATGGTTATGTGATGACCAATCCAAAAGAAAGAAGGCCAAGCACCCACCAGTGTTACTACTGACCTTTCCACATGCACCATCATAGCATCAGCATCAGTCACAACCATCACCGACAATCTCAGTCGTTTGACCCTTGCCACGGATAAACTGGTCAATATTCCTTCGAACTCGACAGTTTGTACTGTTGAGCTTGTTCCCGGTTGGGTAGCTGTTGCTGATGACCCAAATCAAAATCAAGTATCCCTTACCACGGTCACTTCAAAACCTGATACAATATCTGCCTCCAAACAGAGATGCAATCAACGCACCACGAAGGCATTTGTTATCTTTGACAACATTGAATCCTGGATCCAGCAGTGCTTTGTTTATTGCTGCATTCAGGTAGCATCGATCACGTTAGTCATGAGCTACACTTCGTAAAGCTCTCCGCAATGTCAGTCTGAAGACCGATATCATAATTGCACGAAAGAAGGCGATCGGATCGCAAATAGATATATTGGCAACCCAATTCAGCACTTACAAACCGTCCAATGATGGACCTGTCGAGGTTAATACTAGTAAAGGAGCATGTGGATCATCGTAGTTCTTTGCTTATCATTCAGTAGACACCCATCCATGAGCTCCAGTGAATGATCAAGACGAGATTGCCTAAATCATCCTCTTCCTTTTTGTCACATGCAGAGTCATCTTAGGGGTCGGCAGGAGCAGCTGTGACCTAATCATGAAGATTATCTCTATGATACTGTTTCTTGCATTCCAGAGGTCAAATGACGGTCTTAACTCCTCCTAGACAAATATCCTAAAGCAAATCCCAATGACCTCCGAAAGCGCCGAGGCCAGATTCCATCTCAAAGGCAAAACCATCCCATATGCTGTCTGCAGCTGTCATTGCACCCATGCACCGACTTATGCGCCAGGCTCTACAACCCCAGTATATCCTGAATGGTGCATGCATTATCCTACACCTGGGATGGAATGTGGTGAGGCCTTACTTACTGGTGTTGAGGGAGAACTTCGACCTAAGAGGACTTTCTTATACCATGATTTCAAAGATTTGTCTGGTCTCCTCTCTCATAGAGATATTGAGGCCATGATAGATCGGGCATGCAACGATCTCATGGATTCCATCAACTCCCCCCATCTGTCCCCCCATCCGTTTTTTGTCAAAATCCCCTTCAGAGCTCAATTTCTCTGTCAGTTTGGTGGTCTCGGCCAGATTCACATTTTGTTGATGGAGGAGAGGAAGGGTGCTATGCCTTCGCTCTTCACAAGGATTTTTTCAATCCAGAAGGTCTAAATATCCGTGGAGCTAGCACATCCTGCGGAATCATCTCCATGGCGTGCCTAAATTTACCAGTGGATATCAGATACAAGCCGGAGAATATGTATCTTGTGGGTATCATCCCAGGTCCAAAGCAGCTGTCATTGGAGAATCTTAATCACTACATTTGACCGCTCATTAGTGATTTAGTGGATGCATGGCACCATGGTATTAAGTTCTCTAAAACCGCTTATTACTCCAATGGCCGACTTACTCGTAGTGCCGTCGCCCTTGTTGCTTGTGACCTTCCCGCTGCACGTCATATTGCTTCTATGGCTGGAGTAGGCAGTCACTTTTACTGCAGTGTGTGCAACTGCTATCACAAGTCTACCTGCGAAAGAGTCGACTTCAAAAACTGGAAACCTCGTAATAGAGCAAAACTACCAGAATATGCAGAGCAGTGGAGAGATGCTGCTACATCCTCTAAACATGAGAGATTGTTCAAGGCTCATGGTGCATGCTATTCTGAGCTCTGGCATTTACCATACTGGGATCCCTCTTGGCAGCTTATCATTAATCCAATGCACTGTATATTGGAAGGCTTGGTTCAACACCACACCCAAAATCTTCTCGGTTTGACTTTGGAGTCGACCACATCGACATTGTCCTCCCTGGCATTCATGTGTGCCCTCCTCATATCTCATATAGGTTCTGACAATGATTATGACAAGTTGAAAACCTCTCTGTCTCACAAAAATTCAGAACCATTGAGGTTTACCTGCAATTCTTTGCATTGTGTGCCCCAGAAAGTTGGCAGAACGCTCAAGATTGACTATGTCAAGGCTCTTTTGAATTTGGTAAGCTCTTCATCATAATGTTTCTTGCATTCAATTTTTTTAAAATACATACTTCACAGTGTCATGGACAACCTTTCACTGCCCCTCAAAAAGCTCATTTATTCGAAACAGCAGAAGTACTTAAACACATCCGTGACGTCATCCATGATATGACCACCCCCACTTGGCTTTCATCCCTAAGAATTTTGGAGAGGCATCTGCTGGGACGATTAAGGCTGATAAATGGCAATCCCTTATCACAATCTACCTTCCTATTACCCTTGTGAGCTTGTGGGGAGCTGGTACCTTACATTCTTCTGACGAACATCCTGTTTACCTCAGAATTATTCTCGATCACACTATGGAATTAGTCTGTGCAGTGTATCTTGCTTGTGCGAGAACAATGACAGCAAGAAGGGCTGAAGCTTATCACTCACATATCACTACATATGTCAGAAAGTTACAGAAAATCCACCCCACCTTCTCTTCTTTCCACATATATGACTATCTACTCCTATTCGGGCCTGCTCATTCATGGTGGTGTTTTTCTTTCAAGCATCTGATTGGAATCTTACAATGACTTCCTGTTAATCACAAATTTGGTGCGTCTATATCAAAACACAAATTAAAAAAATGGGACTTTTAAACTTTTAGGGGAACTTGAAAATACAATGCTTCTTTTGTATATTAAGACTGCAAGACTTCGCTGTTGGCTCACCTGAGAAGAACATTCACCTACTATTCAAGAGTGTAGGGTCCTGTTTGATTGAGTATTTGACAAGAGTGCTACAAATTCTATTCGCGAGCTTGCCGAAGATCTGATGAATGACACCATCCAGGTTGCCGACTGTGCAGTGACCAGTGCGGTGCCTGAAGATCTGTATGCACTCATCAGACGACGAACGGCAGTACTGTGTGCCACACTCAAGTTTGATGGTGTTGTCTACAGCAAGGCATCTACACATCTGGGCAACAGCCAAATTTTCTTCTATCCTCATGGAGATAGGTCACTAACTCCTGTCCCTGCTTCTATCAAATACATCTACAGTACGCTGACGGGAGAGTTATTATTTGCTGTGCAACACCATCTGCCGCTAGATCTACATCACCACCATACCGATCCCTTCTCAATGTATCCTGATTTTCCAGCAAAGTTGTACTTGATGGACCTCCAAAGTTGCCTTGAAAATGCCAAGGCATCATGGGTCGTTAGTCACTTTGTGCGATGGAGGGTTTCTGACCATAGCATAGATATTGTGACTGAAATTTTGACCATGTCATAGCCTATGAAAATATATTCATTTAATTTAATATCTTGCTTTGGTGAAGTGGGCAAAGGGAGGGCGATGATTGGGTGATACATTTAATCCTTGAAGTTTCGTCATCATATTTTGTCACCAATGTAAGCTTGAAGTCTTCAGCAGGGTCTAATTGTCTGTCACAACTTAATATAGTGACCAGTGACTAAGGGTCTGTTCGGCCACGATTTTTGGCGCTGTTTAGAATTCAAATTTTACCATTTGTCAGCTTCAAGAAAACTGAGTGTGAATATCCGATGTCACACTGATAAGGGATATCGATATCACAACTTACGCAAGACACTCCAACACCATGCCCAATAACCATGACTCCGACATCGACCTACCAGACGACACCACTCTCATTGCCAGCAATTCTGATTATGACGGCTCCACCGCTGTTGATACAGATGAGCTGGATGTCCATCAGATTAAATGGGTGCAGAAGATGCTCCTCACCACCTCTCGCCTTATCAACATGGTCGTCAATGCTTCCAGCGAGATGCTCCAGCTCTACTCCGACACATACTACGACAAACAGCCCTATCATACTTCTGCCCTGTCAGGAATAGGTTGGGTGAACAAGTTACTCACTGGACATCCTCATCGCATTCGATGTGAGCTCGGGGTGTGCCGCCATGTATTCTATGTCCTTCTGAATCTACTTCGTGATTCCGGATGCAAGGCTTCCAAGTATGTCCTGCTTGAGGAGCAGCTCGCTGTCATATCCCGTACTCCGGACCCCATTTCCCATCCCTATTGTCACCATCCTTTCCTTTGCGCATGCTATACTTCAGTAGGATCAGCCCTACTACCTCTGTCCATCATCCAACTTGATATCCAGCCTTCCGGATACTGCAGCTAGCCAGTACCCCTGACCTCCAAACCTTCGGATCTTCAGACCTCCGGAACCTGTCCGAGTATATCCGGACTATTTTCCCGTGCTTCGGATCCAGACTTCCGGACCTGTATCGGATCCCGTCCGATGTCTAGATCCATTTCTGATATGATACGATAAGCTTGTCCTGTTCACATAAGGATAACACAGCCTATTCCGTTATTCTGTATTCCTTACTTCTGTGTTCTCGGTAATCCTCAATACCCGACTATGTTCTTGATCCATTTCCTTTTAAGTATTATTCCTATGTTTCCGGTCCTCGGTTATTCTCGTATTCCGTTCCATGACTGATCCACTCTGCCTTTTCATATCTGTCTCCATTCTATTATGATCCGTGACACTTCACCATAATATTCCACATGTCTCGTACATAGCTTCGGACAACTGTTTACTTACATTTCCTGTGCTATCTTCAGTATATAAACCTCCGTACATACTTGTAGTACCTCAGTTTGAATATTAATGTAACTTTCCATCTAAAGTCATTCTCTATCATGTAGTCTTAAGGGATTGATTCCCTTATGCTCCGACTCTACCTTTCGGTAGTCTTTCCCTATGCTCCGATACTTTCGGACCTTGTCCGATAGTCAATCCTTGTCTATCCTTATCCTAAGCTATTTCGGACTATGTCCGATAAGCTATTCCTAGTCTTTCCTTATCCTTAACTGTCTTGGACCTTGTCCGATAGTTAATCCTTGTCTTTCCTTAACCTCCGCTACTTTCGGACCTTGTCCGATAGTTATCCCTTGTCCTATGCTTATCCTAGACTATTCTGGACTACTGTCATATTCCGTTCCTGAAACCTTATTCGTCTGGGCCGGACGATCCGGGCCTGGCCTAGACTTCATTATCTCGAGTCCCCATTAGTATGTGCTTCTATTCTACCCCTATGTGCCCGGACCTTCTTAACAGTTAATATCCGACTCCATTCTGATCCTTTCCGTTAGTCTATTCATTTAACTCATTCCCTTTGTTCTATTTGATATCCGGCTCCACTCTCGATCGTCTGCAGTTTATTCTTTCGACTTAGTCTCTCTAGTACATAGCATTAGCTTCCGGGGGCTGCGCTTCGGCCGGATACCCGTTGGAAGTACTACAGTATATAAACCCGCTGTAACCCGTAGTATTTCTTTAGTTCGAATATCATCTTAGACTTGTCCTTTCCTTGTGTCCATCGGACCTCCGGCCTAGTCTCGTCCTCCACCTCCGAGCCTCGGGATTATATCCCTAAGGCTAAACTCCTCCGTCCCGCCTTCGGGTAACTCCTATATAGTTCCGGAGGACCGGGCCAAGGTTAACTTCGCCCAGTCCTACTTGAAGGGCATGGCCCTTGAGTATTTCGAGCCTGATCTCCTGTCCGATGCTACTAACGTACACCCGGACTGGATGGATGACTATACCGAGTTCATGTTAGAACTCCAAAACAACTTCGGTCCTCATGACCCAGTCGGGGATGCAGAGATGCAACTCGAACAACTAGTTATGCGCAAGGGACAGAGCATTAACAAATACGTAGTAGAGTTTCAACGACTCGCATCCCAGGTCCGGGGTTGGGGCGACGGTGCTTTACGCCGTCAGTTCTACAATGGGCTTCCGGCCCGCATCAAGGACGAGATTTGTCGTCAGGGTAAACCTGCAACTCTTGCAGAGTTTAAAACCCTATCCCAGTCTATCGACGCTCGATACTGGGAACGCAAGGCTGAGACCTCTCACGAGGTTAAGCCATCTACGTCCGGACCTCCGGCTAAGTCATCCGCACCTCCTACCCATTCCTTCACATCCTCCACTGACCGGACAACTTCTACCGGAAGTAAACCTTCCAAGCCCTCCACCTCCTCCTCTTCGCAACAGCCGGACCTATCCTCGAAGTTAGGCAAGGACGGTAAGCTAACAACTGAGGAGCGTCAGAGGCGCATGGATATGAGGCTCTGCCTCTTCTGTGGCGGGCCGGGCCACACGGCCCGGGACTGCTCCAAGTCTACCTCTCGCGCTGCCAAGGGCCGCGTTGCTACAGTTGCTCCTGAAACTAAACAGGAGGTTGCAACTGAGGCAAAAAACTAGTCCGTGACTCTCTCGACTCCGCATGGGACGAGAGTCGCGTTGACTCAGCCCATGCACTGGAGTTACGCCTCAACGCAGTCGCTCTTTCTAATTCATCCTCACTTCGCCCACACGTATCCCTACCCGCATATCCGGACATCATCGCATTTCCGGCCCTGATAGATTGCGGGTCCTCGCACTGTTTTATTGAAACCAGTTTCGTCCAAAATCACGGTCTTCCTACCTATGCAATCCCTCCGCTCCCGCTTCGTTTGTTCGACGGTACTTCTAACGCTACTATTACAGAAGCAATAGACCTACCAATCCGATTCACATCTGGTGTAGTTACCTCCGATACATTTTATGTTACTCCGTTGGATTCATCATGTTTAATCGTTCTTGGATATAGCTGGCTCTCCCGAAACAATCCGTTGATTGACTGGGTTAAGGGCAGTGTAGAATTCCGTCCGATTCCTCAAAGAATGCCAACACCCCCTTCGACGTCACCATCTCCGGATCATCCAGATATATCTTTACCAACTACTCCAGACCCATCCACTGATACGCCCGCACCTCACATTTCCCTTGTCAATGCAGTAGCCTTTTGCCGGGCCTGTAAACTAGAAGGGGCGGTCCAGTTCAGCATCTACCTTCGGCCGTCCGGTGTCGATCTACGCTCTACTTCCTTCTCCTCGGATCCCCCAAACATGTCCGGGATCCCCGAGGAATATCATGAGTTCGCGGATGTCTTTGATAAAGGCAAAGCTAGTCAGCTTCCTCCGCACCGTCCTTATGATCTTAAGATTGATTTGGAGGAGGGCGCGACACCACCCATCGGCACCACCACCCATCGGCACCATATACTCCCTTTCCCCAGTAGAGCTTGTAGCTCTTCGCAAGTTCCTTGACGAGAACATTGCAACTGGACTTCTCCGTTCCTCATCCTCCCCGCACGGAGCTCCGGTCCTCTTTGTGAAAAAGAAGGACGGATCCCTTAGGCTCTGTCATCCGATAGTCGTCTTGTATTCTCCGCTTATCCTAGACTATTCTGGACTATGTCCGATAGTCACCTTGTATCCTCCGCTTATCCTATGTCCTCTGATACTTCCTCTGTCCATCCTAGACTATCTTGGACTGCGTCCAGATAGTCATCCTCCATCTTCCGACATATCCTCTGTCCGGACATTAGCTTAATGCCTTGTCCTTATCCATCCCTATCCGTTACACTCCCTCTGTTGGTCTCTACTTGGGTTTCGTCCCAATGTAGTCCATAACCCTTCCTCCACCCTCGGATATGTTCCCATAGTGTTTCCCACGCTCCGGATGTGCTTCCGGATCAGTTCCCGCGCTCCGGATGCCTTCGGATTAGTTCCCACGCTTCGGACATGTCCCAGACAAGTTCTCGTAGTCTGGACATCTCTTTTAGGATCTCCTGTGTTTCATGGAAGTCACCTAGGCACTCCCTTAGAGTAGCCTCACCTTCGGAGTCTTACTAACTTCGTTGGATGCCCTCCAGACTTCCTTCTGAAGTTAAGGGCACATACTCGGGTAAGGGGCACAGCGCACGAGCTGAGGCCAAGCCTTCCTTCCTGATCCGACCCTTCGGCATGGATTTTGACACTCGCCATTTTCCTGTATGCGAGTGTTACAGGTCTCTCGGTGCGTCATTCCCTTATTATTATTGATAAACTGACCGTATTTTTAAGGTATTTCAAACGGATTCTCAATGCGTTCTCCCCCCCCCCTATATATTCAGCATATGTCCAGCTTCCTGACGCAGATGATGAAACACCTTTGGAAATCCTCCAGAACTCAAAGTTCTACCCCTACTTTGCCAACACAATTGGTGCCATAGGCGGTACTCACATTGCTTGCCACCCTTCTGCCAGCGAACATGATGCCGCTTGCAATCACAAGGGTGCATTGACGCAAAACTGCCTGGCGGCATGTACCTTCAACATGTCCTTTGTGTATGTGCTGAGTGGCTGGGAGGGGTCCGCAGCTGATGCACGTGTATACCACAACACTCGCATCACCGACTTCAATATCCCTCCCGGCAAGTACTATCTTGCAGATGCCAGGTTTGGTGCATATGATGAGCTAGTCGTCCCCTATCGGGGAGTATGCTATCATCTTGCCGAATGGGGCCGGGGCCGTCAAGTGTATGTTGGCCCGTTCTATATATATTTTACTTGTTTGATTTTTTTAGGCCTTATGATCACAAAGAGCTATTTAATCTACATCAGTCCATGCTCCAAAATGTCATCAAGCGCATATTCGGTGTCCTGAAGAACCTCTTCCAAATTCTGTCTCTTTCCCCTACTATCCCATGAGCGTGCGAGCTCGCATCCCTCTAGTGTTGTGCCTGGTGCACAATGGCATACACGTTCACAACCCCAACGACATGATGGACTTCCACGAGGTCAACATTGACCTCGATCGCTGCCCCACCTCCTTTCTCTCTCAATGTGTGAACACAGAAAGAAACCAATGAAATGATCTCTGCACTAATTAATCACCCGCAATGGAGATTTGGCTGTGATCTTGTATCTATTAGGCTTGGGCAATGTTGCTGTATAACTGCCTACCACTCAAATGATTCCACAGGTGAGTTATGAGCCCTATATTTTTCCTATTTCTCGTGCTGATCCAAATATTTTTAATATGCGCATTGTAGTGTATGGCTGCTCTGTCCATAAATATGATGGCGGCCACTGTACCTCCAGCACCTCTTTTGGATGCAGCAGTATCTCTACAACCCACTCAACAATTGCCAGCACTGGTGCTCATTGCATCAATGGCTCAGTCTGCACACCCTGTCACTGGGTCATTGCCACTCGTACTTCAAGGGAACAGTTCAGCACTTCCTCCATTCATTGCACCCAACCATATTGCCACCATGCAGTTGTCTCCTGGCTTGTCAGTACTACTTTTCACTGAGGCTCATGTTGTCCTACTCTACACTGTCAATGATGTAGCAGTACTCAACAGCTGCCAGCTTGACATGGAGTTCACCCTGGTGGTATTCTGGTGAGCACCACTAGAATGAAGTTTAAAAAGAGTCACATACCTCAAAAACACATGTAATGTGGGTTGCAGCAGTAAGGAGCAACACACTGGGTAGGCAATGAGGTGGGTTTACAAACAACAAGATGACGTGCACAGTGGAGACTGCCTCGTAACTAGGCATGGTGTGCAAGGAGAAGGTGCGCAATAGCTATGCACACTAACAAGAGGAAGCACAGGGCAAGTAGGCGTGGAAGATGGTGCATGGAGGCAGCCAATGATGATGTGTTGGGGCTCATAGCCTAAGAATGTGGTGGTGGGAAGACAGGAAGGAAGAGCTCTACAGACAGAGCTGCCATGATCTGTTGATGAATCAGATAGCTGCCAAGAGTTGTAGATGTAACAGATCACTGTGGTAAGTGACTGGGTGTGCAGTGAGAGGTGAAAAAGAAAACATATCATTCCTAATTGAGTATTGTGCCCCATGAGTGCAACCAGCTTTGGTTTTTCATGGGGCACACAGCAAAGGGAGAGCAAGGGAACATACAGCAATACAAAATACGCGTATTTGGAGGCGATGGGGGTGGTCTTAGACTGGATATGAGTTCCTTTCTTCCCCTCTAGGAGACTCAGGCCAGTAGTAGATGAGACCTTGCTATGGCTGCCATTAGATTCCTCACTCGATGCAGGTATATTGGCTAGTTCCTGCGTAAAGTCCTCTCCGTCTTTCTGGGCCCGCTGCTTGGCAAAGTCCTTTGCGTCTTCCTGGGCCAGCTCCTCCATAATGTCTTCTCCTCCTCCAGTAGTAGCATTATTACTAATGGTCAAGCCAAGCATATCCTCGACAATGCCATCTATGCCAATGTCTCTACCTTGTAAGTGTAGACCATGAGTATCAAGTTGGTCGCTTTAGATGACTAGTAAATTACCTTGCAATATCTTCTCAATGTCCTCCAGAATGTCACCAGTCACATCAGGGAGCTTCACATCCACATCTACATCTAAATTCTCATCTTCACTATCCTCACCATCTTCATCAAAAATACCATTGCTGATGTGGGCCACTGATGGAGCAGCGGTGGTAGCAGTAAATGATGTGGTGACAACCACCGTAAGCTAATCAATAACTGATTTTTTGAAGCTGCAGTGGGATCCATTGTCAATTCTAGGGTATTGACCAGTCAACTCCATCATAGACATCTGAATAAATATAACTACATATAGACAATTGGATTGTTATTGTGCAATCCAGCGATGATCAAACACATCTTGAAACCAGAATTCCTCAGCATCTGGGTCTGACAAATCCACATCATGGATATTCCAAACTGACACCCACTTTCAGGTTCAAATGTAAGTATCTATTATCTATCATTTGGCAAGTCCAGGTAACTTACGGACCTAATGCCTGCTCCATGGCTTTGATAGACTCATCCATTGTTGTGTTACAGAAGGGTTGCTTGAGCACTGAGTACTGAGTGTTAGGCAGAAAATATTAAATAATAAAATATTAAACTAGCTAATACATCACCACAGCAGAGGGGCCCTCTCTACCTTGGTCTTGTACAGCAAACTACAAGAAAGAAATTTAATATATATATATATAAAGAAACTGTCTGAGGATGCTAAATAAAATAAAATATCTTGTGATTAACTTAACTCTACCTTGATGAAAAAAAATCTATAAACTGCCGTCAGAATGTATTCATAGAGTCAAGCTGAAAATACCTTGACAACCACCCTCTAAGCCCTCAGACAACCAAGTGTTAGAGTACAAAGAGACTAGGTGTGCTGGTGCAAGCACTAGACCTCCAAGCCCCCAGTAGAGTATAACTTAAAAATTGATAAAACATTGTCAGTGCAAGAGCACTGAAGTGAGTACTACCTTATATGAAATACAATCTGCAAAGGAACAAGACCAGTGTTCAGTATGTAATTGAATAAAAAGAAATATACTTAAGTTAGATGGAACACTTAAGCACTATTAGCCACTGATGTAGAAGTAAGAGAAAGTCAACTTGAGAAAGAAAGAATTGTGATCCACTATATGTCACAGCTTATTTGCTATTGTTTAGTTGAATCTAGTTGATTAGAAATTGTGATTAGTGAATATTTTCTTTTCTTGACCGCAATATTGATAATTGTACAGACTATACAAGCTCATAAGTTGTACAGTCTGTGCCTTCTTATACAGGCTTGTAAAGGGGAGACTTCCTTGTGTATCTATGAACTTTGTACAAGTACTCACTAGTTTGCTGATGTTCTTGACTTTTGTTGTTGCTATACTTGGCTGGAGGTGAGACAGCCCTTCATGATCTATAATTCCATTGGTAAGCAGTTGCTGGTCCTGGGAGCGAATAGAGTTTGGAGGGGGAGCCTCCCCCATGATGACGGTGTGGCTCTGAGATTTGTCCTTATGATTTAGTAATAAGATCATTATATATTGATGATAGATTGATAAATACATACCTGTGGTCCCATTTTCACAATGCTTGATAACTTATGTACCCGCCTTTAATGCCTCTGCAAGGATCACTTGTTTCCTTTGGTTGAGATTGTTAATATCCTTGCTTTTAATGGTAGAGCGTGTCTCTCCTGGCATCAGAACGTCCTCTAGATAGTCTTCCATAACACACCCTTGATGATCAAAGTCACCATGGAGCTTCTTCCAAGAGACATAGCCAGAGCGAATGGTGAGTTTCCCACCTAGCTCCTCTTGAGAATAGTCAATAAAATAATGAGCTGTCACAAATACCTCATTCCAATTCCTCAATTCCCTCTACAATTCCTTTAGCGCCCACTACTAGTGACACTCAAACTGAAGATGATAAAGAAGATGAATTATATGATTACAACTGATTGCTTCCAGCGAAAAAATCACTGCTGGTCATGGAAGATTTTCAGTCTGGTTTGCATTCCCAACCTCTAGTGTCCTATCGATGTAAACCTAAAACCCAAAGAGGACTCCATGGTGCTAGCAAGCAGTTTGAAAAGTTGCAAAACTATATTGGTAGCGGGATGAAAGAAGATAGGTTGGACTGGATTGACACTTTACATGGTGAGTTTCACTAGTTAGAGGTTGCCTCTCTAAGGCTCAACTATTGCTTATTATTAGAAGTGGAAAAAATCAAAATCTATCCTGATGCTTTTGTCTACACCACCAAGGACAAGAAGCACGTAGAGTGTACAATGAAAAACCAATATCCTGACAGTTTTGATGCAAACAAGCTCAAGGTCTACGATCCCCCCAACTCTTTTTCACTTATTCCCCCAGAAGATCACAAGGAGACCTTATGTGCATGGCACCCCCCATTCCTTGCTGCCCAATTTTGCCGAAGTGAGGTCAGAAGGCACTTACCACTGCCTGGGAATGC
>JRHT02000096.1:78926-136243 GCA_011800875.2 Suillus brevipes Sb2
TAGGCGATTTTAGAAATCAAGGGAAACGCACCAATGGAGTTAGACGGCAATGGACAGGACATGGGAGGACAAGGCACGCGGTCCGGTAAGTTAGGGGCTCGGTCGGTAACTGCGCGGGAATGCGGCTTATGCTGAGTGAGGCATGTTGGACCAAGGGAGTGGTAACGCGTAGACTAGACATATAGAGAAATGTTGTGATACGAGCCTAGCGTATGCTTGATCGTCACAGCGGGTCGAGGACGGAGATACCTAGTGCGTTGGGTTGGTTATGGACCGGAAGACGATGAGTGGCTCCCTCGCCGAGACTTGGAGAAGTGCGAAGCGCTAGATGTCTGGGAGAAAGAAAGGTCTCAATGATAGTCAGGGAGGGTGTAAGCAGAGCTTACCAACACATGCGCGTCATGGCTTCGTCATTGATTGCTGGAAGAAACGCTGTAGAGACTCGATCCTGAGTAGCCTCACAATGGCATATATTGCACTGTAGGTCGAGTCTACTATATTATGCATGCAACGCGACATTAGCGCGATAAACGCGACGTTCGCGCGACGCGCGCGACTTAGGCGACACTTTCGCGACATAGGCGACACTTCCGCGACTTGCGCGCGCTTTAGGCGCAACTTTCCCGCGCCTAAGCGCTATAGGGCGCCTGACTTCCCACTGTGTTTTCCCATGTCCAACCAAGTTCCCAGGTGTGTATTTCTCCATTTATCATTTATTGCATTATCGTACCATGTTTATTTTCACTTTACATTGACACTTGGACATTTTTCACTACACATTTTTGAGAGGGAACCTTTTACCATCACCATCTACTACCAGTTACCATCACCGAGTTTTTATCTATGTTCTGAATAAAACATTGCAAGCCCTAGTAGCAGTTAGCTCTAGTGGTTACATCCGCATCTCAGTCCACGCCTTTACGCCTCATTAAGTCTCGCTATCGCTCGCACACCGCCTTCGCCCAGTTCCGCTTTTCAACGCGCGACTTTCCCGCGCTTCGCGCGCCTATAGCGCCTTTGTTCCCGCGCTTTCGCCTTATCACGCGCTTCGCGCATTCCCCCTAGAGTTGTCACCTGTGGATATTCGCTTTCTCCGCTTCCCCTAAGGGACGAACTTATCGCACCATTATCTTCTTCCCTTCAACATTTATATCAGCTGCACCCTCAGCTGAGTTGAAGATCCTTCAACGCTTCTTGGTTCCTTACCAAGTGGCACCCCCTCAAGGACCCCGGAAAAACTCAACCAACTTTGCGCCCAACGGCGTCAAAGGCATCAACAACGCCTACCCCGTCTCCTCTCTGCTACCTTTTTCTATTACTAGTCTATACATACATAACGAACGTACTACAAAAACCAAAAAACAACGAAAATAAAGAAAAAACCATGGCTCCAACGCCACCCAAAGCTCTCCAGGCTACTAACCAATCTGTAATTGCTACTGCAGCACCGACCACTAGAGGACAGAAAACTACTGCGAGCAAACCCCTGCTATCAAAAAGTAAAGAAATAGAAAATCACTTAACTGACCTAGACATCAGATCCGAAATCAAAAACAGCGTCTCCACCAAAAAACTACTGTTATCTCACGGGCTAGACCTCCCCATTGCCTGTAACGCCATAAAGCAGATAGCACATGCTCTGCTGGAATTTAGTATCACAGCAGAAGTGGGAGCCACACACGTCGACATACTCCGATCAATGGCTATACTACTCATCGAAGCCGAAAAGAACTTAAACGCAGCAAACCTGATAGACAAATTCTCAGCCCTGATACAAGGACCAATCGTGCAACTAGAGGAGAAAGCCACAAGAATTGAAGAAGCTACAACGACTCACAAAGAAGCCCTGGAAAATGCAGCAAAAGAGCTGCGTGGTACTTTATCTAACTCGTCAGAAAACATTGAGAAAGCGGTCCTAAATGTGACCAAGGCGTCGCAAGACATGCCAAAAGCCACGCAACCTGAAGGGATGCACTCATATGCGAACGCGGTTAAAACTAACGCTCCACCCCTATTGACCAAACTTCTAGCTTGCGGAGAAGCACAGGCAAAACAAATACTCCTGGATAGATGCTCGTACGGTGAAATAGACACCCTACGAGGATTAACTGAAGCAGAACTCGTCGCGAAAGCCAAACTAACCTTAGAACTTATAGAAAAAGACGGCCTCACCGTCCACCAAGGCCTGACATTCCAATCAGCAAGAAGACTCCCTCACGGCGGAATACTATATGAACTCGACTCAGTAGAATCAGCAAAATGGCTCAGCATCCCATCTCACCGAGCAAAATTCGCCGTCAACTTCGGATCAAATGCCACCATCAAGAACCGATCTTTCCACGTCCTAATCAAAAACGTCCCCACATCCTACGACCCCAGCTCAATACGCACCAACACGGATATCGAAACAAACGGCGGGCTCAAACCAGGCGCCATCACCAAAGCAAAATGGATCAAACCGATAGCCAGACGCAAGACGAACCAAAGAACAGCGCATGCGATCATAACCCTCAAAACTAAAGAAGGCGCCAATCAGATCCTCCGATTTGGAATATCGACAGAAGGCAAAAAGGTATTCGGACGCAAACTCCTCCCAGAACCGACACGATGCCTCAAATGCCAATCCTACGACGGATCGCACGTCGCAGCAGAACGCACTCAAGACCATGATACATGTGGAACTTGCGGCGCACAACATCGCACAGCAGCATGCAAAGTAGACGACCCTAACTATTACCAATGCGCTAACTGTGATTGCCAGGGTCACGCCTCATGGAGCAGAGACTGTCCATCCTTCATCAGCAAGTGGGAAAGCTTCAAAAAACGATCGGAAGACTCGAAGTACCGATACTTCCCCACCGAAGACCCTCTCACATGGGAAACGACACAAAACCACACCGAGCAATGGAATGAACCACCAAGACAACCAATGTGGACCCAACCAGCAACAGACACCAACACCCATGGCAATTATGGACGCCTCCTCACGAAGATACCTCCACCTCAACCTCACCCGCAACCTCAACCTCAAGCTCGACAACCCCACACGCAACAAGAACAACCAAAGTGCCTCCAACCACGCACAAACTCGAACAAGATCCCACTCGGACTCAATTCTCAAGCTCGGCTCATGGACAACTGGCTCAACTCGCAGCCAGCCAACGAAAACCACCCGAACTTGGACTTGAACCCACACGCGCACCCAGACTCACCCCAAATCTCCTCCGCCAACACCACACCCTTGTGGTTCCCCCCCTCGACTCCAGACATCAACATTGGTAGCCCCTCACCATCCGACTTTGCATAATGCAGGACAACAGTAACGAACAACCTCTTCACTTAGACTTTAAAATATGGCAACAAAACTTACAAAAATCATCTAGCGCCTGGGAGCACATGCTTCGAAGCCTCAACCCCAAAAAGTACGACCTCGCATGCATCCAAGAACCATTCCTCAACGCAGTAGGACTCGCGAATGCCTCCAACCTTCGTCGATTCTGGGATGTAATATACCCCACCAACCACCACTCAAACCCCGAACGATCGCAAACCATCCTACTTGTCAACAAGAAGCTATCCAAGAACAACTGGCATATCATCCCGCTCGACACACCTAACATCACGGCTATCAAGATCCACGGAGACTTCGGAAAAGTACGTATCTATAATATCTACAATGCTTGTGACCACTCAAGAACGCTCCAATTCTTGGAGAGACACTTAATCTTAGAAGAGGCTGCCTCCTGCAACCTCCCCCGTACTAACACTAAAGGCGAAAGCAGAGCGGATAACGCCCACATGATATGGATGGGCGACTTCAACCGTCACCATCCCATGTGGGAAATGACCAGCAACTCTCACTTATTCACCGCGGCGAACCTAGACGCCGCGGGCATACTAATCAACCTTCTAGCAGGATACAACCTCGTTCAAGCCCTCCCCCCCGGCATTGCTACCCTCGAAGCCTCAAACACAAACAACCACACCCAGCCAGACAACGTCTTTTGCTCAGCCGAAATCGAGCAGATGTTCACCAAGTGCTCCGTAGAGTATCAATTGCGTCCCACTATCACTGACCATTTCCCCATTATTAGTACCCTAGATCTACAACCAGAGCGCATCACCTCCGCCCAGCGGCCAAACTTTAGAGACGTAGAATGGGAAGATTTTAGAGAAGCCCTTTCATCCCACCTTGACGCACACCCCCCACCCGCTAACATTCAATCCATAGCAGAGTTCGAAGCAGCCTTTGCGCACCTCACCCAATCCATCGCCAAAACCGTGGAGGACCACGTCCTGAAAACCAAGCAGTCACCTTACGCCAAACGGTGGTGGTCAAACGAACTTGACATTGAACGAAAACAGGTACACAAACTCGGTAAGAAAGCAAGGAAACTACTAGCGCGACGACAAGACCCAATCCACGACGAGTTCCGCCTTGCCCGCAACCAATTCTCAGAGAACATCAAGACCACGAAGAAAGAACACTGGGAGGAGTGGCTCGAGGCAATCACACCCAGCAACATCTGGGACTTCCACCGCTACGCAGCCAGCGACCCGTCAGAACAGATCCATACCAGGATCAAAACGCTGAAAGACCCAAGAGACCCCAACGGAACGAACACCACGCAGGACAACACGAGGAAAAGCAAGCTCCTCTACGACGTATTCTTTCGACAGCCACCCGAGAACGAACATGTTGAGCCCAATTTCATTTACAATCCTCCTATCTGCGAATTCGCACCAATAACTAACAAGCAAATCTTCCGCGCCATAGAGAAACTCTCCCCGTACAAAGCCCCAGGACCGAATGGAATATGTAATTGTGTATACAAGAATTGTACTGACCTTCTAGTGCCATACATGGGACCCATCTTCCGCGCAACATTCACACTCGAACATTACCCCAAAGATTGGAAACTATCATCGACGGTAGTCCTTAGGAAACCAGGAAGACCGGACTATAGCTTACCGAAGGCATACCGACCAATAACCTTGCTCGACACCATGGGTAAAATCCTTTCATCTTGTGTAGCCAGTGATCTAGTCTATATAGCGGAACGTCACCACCTCCTACCCCCAACGCACTTTGGTGGACGACCAGGAAAATTGACAGTAGATTCCCTACACCTACTCACGAAATTCGCCACAGACGCATGGGCATCAAAGGAACCCTTCGTCTCGATACTGTTCCTAGATGTCAAGGCAGCATTTCCATCCGTCGTAGTCAATCGTATGCTACACAACATGAGACATGCCGGAATCCCACTGGAATATATTAACTGGTACAGCAACCGGCTCAGTAAGAGAAAGACAACCCTACACTTCGACAACTACAGATCCGATCTCTTCAATGTCTCAAATGGTGTCGACCAAGGGTGCCCCCTATCGGTAATAGGATTTTTATTTTACAATTCACCTGTACTACGAGTAGCTAACACTAACCCGAAACGAGGAGAGCTAAGCTTAGGCTTTATAGACGACATAGCACTAGCAGCGCGAGGTAAAGACTACGAAGAAGCAAACGGAAAACTCAAGAATATGATGGAGAAACAAGGGGGCGCACTAGATTGGAGCAGAGAACATAATGCTGACTTCAAACTAGATAAGACGGCCCTACTTTGTGTCTCAAGGAAACGAGCTCCCAACCCCAATCAGAGAAACAAGACCCTCCCAGTCCCCCGTCCATCTATCACCATCCGCAACCACGTCATCGAACCATCAAGATCACACAAATTTTTGGGAGTCATAGTTGACGACGAACTCAACTTCAAGGAACACGCCACGTATGCGCTGGCAAAGGGAACGCGATATGTAATGGCATGCCAGAGAATGACACGAGCAGCAAAGGGAGTCCATGGACGACTACTGAAGAAACTATATGAAGGTGTAGTAATCCCTAAGATGCTCTATGCTGCCGATGTATGGTGTTCAGGACTGATTGCGAAAGGGAGAGGGAAGAAAAGTGCAGGAAGAGGAGCACGAGGCTTCGCCTCGAAGATGGAAAGAGTGCAGAGAATGGCAACGACAATGATCACGGGCGGGATGAGAACCACCGCTACAGACGTTCTTGATGCACACACTAACATACTACCTTTCCAGCAGCTACTGCGCAAAGTATGCCATAGAGCCACCCTACGCATGGCGACACTAGACCAGACTCACCCCCTCCACAAGGGCACCCGCGCAGCATACAACTCATGTACCAGAAGGAATTTTGAAAGCTGCAAAAGACATCCGTCACCGCTACACCGACTCCTCAACGAATTCGGCCTCAACCCACACGCTATTGAAACCATCCACCCGACACGCCACTACCACAAATGGTCCTCTGACGCCAGCACAGAGACAGCAGGAGACATGATAACAGCAGTAAGACGAGACGCAAAGGCAGAAGAAGACCTGCAGGTATACTCAGACGGTTCAGCCATAGATGGCGGGGTAGGAGGAGCGGCAGTATTGATGAGACATGGAGAGATGGTGAAGGAGAGACGATTTCATCTGGGAGATGACCAGGAGCACACGGTCTATGAGGGAGAGCTGATAGGAATGATACTGGCAGTAGAGTTGTTGAGAGAAGAAGGGGGGAAAGGCACCATGTCCCTAGGCATCGACAACCAGGCAGCAATCCACGCCACCAAAGTGTTCGCCTCCAAACCGGGGCACCACCTCATGGACAAGTTCCATGATGATTTGTGCAGACTCATCCCAGCACATGACACCCGCAAACTAACAATACGGTGGATGCCTGGCCACAAAGGGATCCCTGGTAATGAAGCAGCCGATGAACAAGCGAAGAGAGCGGCCAGAGGAGAGAGCAGCGCACCTCAGGAACTCCCAAAGTCCCTCCTTGCAACCAGAAACAACGTCAAACTCACCCTCCCAATAAGCAAGTCGGCACTGAAGCAGAGATTCAGAGGAGAAATCAAAGCCGAAGCGGCAACCAGCATGAGGAACTCACCACACTATCAACGCCTCCACGAAATTGATGAATCCGCCCCATCGAAACACTTCTCCATCCTGGTGGAAAAGCTCCCACGGCGACACTCCTCCTTGCTCTTCCAACTCCGAACAGGACACGCACCCTTAAACAAACATCTACACTGCATAACGAAAGTCCCCAGTCCTATCTGCCAGCAATGTCACCGTAGAGAAGAAACAGTACACCATTTCCTACTCGCCTGCCCAAAGTACACCAGACAACGACTATCGCTCCAGAACGAGATAGGCCCCCAAGCTAGCCACCTCAAGAACCTGCTGAATGATCAGAAATGTGTCAAACCCTTACTTCGCTATATAGCAAGTACGCACCGACTAGAACAAATTTTCGGAGATGTCACACCCCCTGCAGACGACAAAGAAGAAGAATAAATCCAATATCCCTATCGCCTTTAGCTGGCCTTACCCGTCCTCGTTCCAAACCTGGACCAATGATCACGCATCACATGACATTCTTAAATACCAATATATACGAACAAGTACATACCTGTATGTTTTGTCTACCATAGGGCATAGCCCCAACGGACAATAAACACTGATAAAAATAAAAAATAAAAAAAAATAAAAAATAAAAAATTGATTGCTGATTGGACACCTTGGACTGTGTGTTGTTGTTTGTGCTACTGATATATAGTTGACCCCGCAGTTGTATCTTATCTCTATCGTCTACCGTCACTGTTGAATCCTAACTCTCATCCACGTTCCGACTACCGTCTGATCTTTAGTGTTCTACCCTCCTGGGTAGCTTCCAGTGCCACTTGGTTCGGGTCCAAGAAGCGATCTTGCCCCATGTTTTCTGTCGTGACACGCGCTATCCTATCTTGGTGCTTATCATGATGGTCACCACTTTAAAGTGCAATGTTCCTTTTAACGCATGCAAGGCGGTGCCCAATTGTACTAGTTTCCTGCTACCAGTACACTTGTACTTCTTGCTTACAGTGGTACTTCTGATAGTATACACCTCGCAGTTCACTTTCTTTTCCGGAGCTTGGGCACAAATTCGTTGACTATGTAGCATAGCAATAATATTTTATCATACTGTTGTACATCACCACCAAACGTTGTTCTTTTGAAATATCTAACTCATCCTTCGATCAATGTATGAGAGAGCCTCTAGGCTTCCTGAGCGATTCTGCAATTCCTAGGAACGTTTCGGCAAGTTGTACCTATGGACTGTGTTAAGCACCCCTTTTATGCGTTTGTGTAGTAGCACTCTTACCGTGTCTAAGGCCTGCGTGTATGAAGATGCGACTGTTGCTGCCGCTGGGGCTAAAGGATCTCTTGGGGCGTTGTTCTGGATGTCAAGGGCAATTTGAGTCATGCGTCGCAAGGAGGTAGAGGCTCTGTCTGGACCAAATGATACTGCGTGGAAAGACAACGCTTTACTATAGATTTTGTCACAGGTTGCCAATCCAATAAAAAAACAGGCCACCAACCCAAGACGGACTGCGGAGCGGCACAAATCTTGAATAGTCTGATCCGCAATGCGGCACTCGCCATCCGACAAAAATATAATTACAGGGCTCCTAAAAGCAATATTAGACGTCTTAGACGTCTTTATGGGTAGATCGGCGCACCTCTCTGTGCTCCAATGTTGTTCCATGACCGATTGAGCTCGTTGAATCGCTGCAGTGAAGTTCGTGCCTCCATCGGCGGAGTAACGCAAAACTGCGTCTAACAATTGGTCCGGAGAACTGACGAAATCGTTTACGAAGGCATTCGTAACAGCAGAATCAAAAAGAATAACACTGTATGAGTCGCGTCGGGCTGCCTGTTGGCCACCAACTGCTGCAGCACGGGCAGACCAGAAGCTATATAGTGAGGAGAGGACAGCACCAAACCGGTTGTTAGAGCGTCCCACGATCCTGTCCGAGGCAGGCGTATTCGGAAGGGGGTGTCTGTCACTAGAGGCCATGGAACCAGATCTGCCAATAATCAGCAATAGTAGCTAAGCGAACATTGTCCCACACCTATCAGCCACAAAGATTCTGGAGTATGTGTATTGATTAACGTCACTGCAACTGGAACCCAGCCGACCACTCACACATGGAATGCTTGCTGCATAATCACAGGGTTCCTGCATGAGAAGAGATGGCCGTCATTGGAAACGTATCCTAAACCGACTTGGGCATTATTAGGATCCACCGGCGGGTGAAACAAAGGCAAAGTGCAATAGGATGGCTGAGCAGCATTTCCAGCTGCAGCAGTATGCTCGGGCCCTGGTAAAACGGTGAATCGCCAATGGGACAAGCACAGCATGAAACATACCGCCACACATTGAGTCGCTAACAAGAACATGGATTCAATTGTGTTATTACACTTTGAACATTCAAAACGCACCACTTGGCGAAATTTGCTTGCTCCTCCCGGGAATAAGGGTCTTTGAAGCCTGCGGACCATGTGAGCCTGGGACTACAACTGTAAAATTACTCACCGGCCCGCCGCCAGAAGAGATTGTGCGTCATACAGTCCTTGGCACGTTCTGGGTTGGGCACAAGTCTCTTAGAGATATGCTGAGTTTCATTGTTTCCTATGCATGCGGTGGCATCCTCTGCACGACAGTAGTCAATGTGGACGTGTCTGCCCAACGCCTGACAAATGAGGCTGCACATCATCGGTGCGCCCTCATCATTTGAAGAGAAGCGACGGCCTTCCACCTCCAGACCCGTATCATCAGGTCCATCGACTGCCCATCGTGACGACGACATGGATCCGTGTCTAGTCTCATGCTCTTGTTGCGGATGACCTGGTGTAACGGTTCGTAAGACGTGAGTGCTGAGGTGAACCAATGTACCAACCGAGGGGCAGTGTACAATAGTAGCCACAGTGATCGCACCTGAAAAGACAAGAAAAAAAAATGAGGAATAACCGCAAAAACGAAAGAAAGATTCCAACTTCGCTCTGCAGAAATGCACCACCCTTTTGTCCAAACTATGGTTGTGCCGACCTTCATGGGCTACCAGGCCTGGTGGTATTGTCTTAGCACATCTAAGTCGTTTAGCCACTGTCGGGGGCGAGTCAGTTGTCTCAGATGTGACCAACTCAACACAAACCTTGTGAATACTGCGAACCAAGGTCGAATGTCAACTCAGAAAATGATGTCCACGACAAAAACAGTACGCCACCTTCGTGTACTGGAACGTCTCGTGCCTTCCAGTGAACGTCGCCTCGATCGATTGTGGCGCAGTCTCAATTTCGCAGATGCCTTCGGCAGTGCATTGCACGGAACACGAATGCTCTTCACTAGGGGATATTTGAGTATTATTGGGATGCAAAGATACACTGGATGATCGGCGACAAACCCGCAGAGGTGAATAGCACCGTCTTCCAAGCCGTGAAGATGGTCCGTATTCGCACAGAGTCTCTTGCAAAGTTGACAGGGGAAGGAACAAAGTCGAGCATCGCACAGGTGTTGGTCATGGTTCACATCACTGCGGCAAATGAGGTGTCAGCAGGCGGTGGTTCCAAACGTTCATTTGATGACTTGCCTCGCAATGCCACAAGTACCGCGGCAAGGGGGAGTGCTGTCACTCAACCTGAGCTGTGATAGATCGCATGGCTAGAGACGTTTTAAAGAGGTGAGAAAGCTATTGGAGGGTCATACATACCTGACCGCAGGCATGCACAGTAGCAGCACATAGATGATCGTCTTCAGCGTGACCGATCACCTAAACAACAATTTTCATAACCTCTTGCCCACGGTAAAGTGGATCTATCTCACCTTCGTACACTCATCCAGACATCCCTGTCTCCCAGAAAATTTGCAGGTTTGACCACAGAGATGTGCATTAACAACACATCTGAAAGGGGATTGATGATCTTATGCGCAGATACGATAATGAAAGGCTTACATATGGTTGCCTGGATGCCCCGCTCTGAACAGATTCAGTTTACTGAGCCATTGAAAAAATCTATGACTTACGACATGGAGCAATCCTTCGTCTCTCCAGATGAAGCACAGAAATCACAAGAATGTATACAATCATGAGATGTCTGACAGTCATGCTGTCCGTCATGCAATCTGCTCTGAACGCAGAGTAGCTCGCAACTTCCACATTTCAGCTTGCACAACTGCAAATTGCTCTTCAGGTCAACTATTGCGCTTTCAAACGTTCTCATGAGCTCGTCAATGCTCGCTTGCCCGCTTTGGAAGCGAGCGACGTTGGACGATATCCACTCGCGAACATGGGCGACACGTAAATTGACCATACTGTCGATATGAGCGATCAAATTCTCAATCCAATGATCCTCCGGCATGTGATGGCGAGAATCATAGTCTCCCCATGCACGAGACAGAGCTTGGAGAGCAACCTCGCGAGAAGCAGATTGCGACCCCGTTGCCAATGAAAATTCAGTCGAAGTATCGGGCATCCCAATCGGGACGTCGTCATCGAGGTTCTGCATAACGCCAGGTTAGACACGAATGTAATAAACGGCAGCAGAAGCGTTCTATACCTTCAGAGGTTCCGAGTCAGGATTGACCTCTTGCAGTCCAAATGCTAGAGCATTTGGCAGCATGGCTAAAAGAAGTTGTGCTCGATGCGAGGCCATCGATTCTTCGATGTGCTGTTCGTCAGCTGAACCATGGGTACTTTAAGAGTACACACGTGATAGAGCGCCCCAATCATTTGCCTGCACAAGTTCTAGTGAGTACTCCCAAAAATGTGAGTCAAGTCAATAATACCTTCAGCTTCGCCATTAAGGTCTTCATCACATGAAGGAATTCTCCTGCTGTATTATGCGTCAGTTTTTGTTTGTCCAATCGACGTTTGAGGGTTGGGAACAGCTGATAAAATCCTTGCGACTCAATTACTGGCCTACATCGGAGCAATCAACAATATACGGTCATGAGAGACATTTCACGTACCAAGGGATAATATTCAACTGCCCAGCGTGGAGGCGAGAAATAAAATTGGCCTCTTGTTCGTCCTGAACTATCTGCTGAAACTTGAGGGCGAACCTGAGTGACGATCTGAGTATGCATTCATGTGGACACCGTCTGGAGCATACTCTCGAGTAATTTCTGCTTTGTCGGAATCTACAACATCCTTAAAGTCGATGAGTCAAAACATCAGATTTCAAGAGGTGGAAAAGTACCTTGATGATGATCACCAATGTCGATTGAAATAGACTCGGGTTAGATGCTGGGTCGAGGACGGTCGAGCTTGATTGGAATGACTGGAATAAGCCTGTGATATCTCGGCTCAATGCGAAGTTGTTTCGGAATAGCACCTAAGTCAACGGCGTCAGGCAACAATCAGAAACACGTAGAGGGCAGCAAACCAAGTTGGAGATCGCCGTGTTGAAAAGCACGAGCAATGTATCTTCTTGAGCAGAACGCTCAATACTGTGAACACCTATTAAGGGAAGATATCGATATGGAATGTCCGCCAATGGTTGGTTGGACGTACCTTCGAAATCCAAAGCAACGACAAGAGCATCCTTAGTCGGAGTTACTGACATCCAGACCCCTTCTGTCGTACGCATGGCTGATCCTGCGAATGACGTGTCCACAAGATGGTTCAAGGAAAAGCTTTTCCCCACTGATTGTTCGCCCATGGACGACACAACTTTCACCGGCTTGAAGGAAGACACCATATGAGGTTAGTGTCGCTCAACTCGAGGCGTTCATGTATCCATACCTTTTTGGCCATGTATGACTGGAACAAAGATTCATACCAACCAAAAGACAGGTGATCGACAATGCGGTTAACATCCGCGCCAAGGAGGGACTTCTCAAGTTCGGACGAATACACACCATCTTTGAGTGGGATGAATCTATTCTCCCTTGTCACTGCGATATGAATTGGAATGAGGCAGAGGATATCCACCAACCATTCTCCAGCTCTGAATTTCGACACGCTCCATTCTGCAGCTCCAAGAAGACTATTGGAAAAACCGGCATATGTAGTTGCAGAGATGACCATTGATTTAAGGATGGTTCCCGTTGGCTTCTTCGACGTCCTTTCAAAGTTGTAGATAAGGTCGTGGAAGTGCGGTGAGAACATGTGATGGTCACGATCTGTAATGAAAACCAATGTTCGCGGACATCTGTTACTGGACGATGTGATCGTCTCCCGCTGAACGGCAGAGAGAACCGGGAAGCGAGTCCACACATCGGTGTGACAATCAATAAGACAGTTGTGTGCAGTGACATTCTCTGACTGAGCTCCTCCTCCTCGAACGCCTTTCTCTTTGAAGGTAAACTCTGTCACTTTGCGAGTGATGTCGAGAGCGAATGATCGACAAGAATTCGAGTCGATATCAAGCATAATCAGGTGAACGATACTTCTCTTTATTAAAGAAGTCAAAAGCAGCGGCTGATCCAGGGGAAGATCCGGAATTTCGAGTGGGACGCCATCCGTCGAGCCGAAGGTACTCCAGTGATAGGCGGTCAAGGTCAATTCAGAGCCACACACGTGAGTGACGATCAAACAAGAACCATCTGGAGTAGAGTAAACTGCCTTAGGGATTTGGATGAGATTAAGTGTGGCAGGTCTGGCATACATATATCAGCCGCCATCATTTACTGTAAGTTAAGCTCCTACCTAAACTGCATCGTTGTCAGGGAGTATATTCTGGCTTGTGCCAATGAATCGACGAGCAGTAATTCTTCGCTACCACAGATAAAACAGGCATGAATGATAGAGACTCCTTCGCCATACCACTGGGTCAAGTTGATCGCACTGCCAGAAGCCTGGAAACCACGGGTGTTGTCGTGAACAAAGATGTGCAACATAAGCTGATGACGCGTTCATTAGACCCGTGCGGAAAACTGCTTGTGAAGCCAACCTTATCTCTAGCGACGACACTAAGCAATCGTTTTGACTCGTCGAATGCGAGAATAAATTCGCCAATTTTGTCGCGATTTAGCTTTTTCCCGCGGCCCAGAGTCAAGGCGCCTTCGATCGCGTTGAGGCTTTCCAGAAACACCATTAGGTTCCCATACCGATCAGTTGTTGCGAGCAAGATCCTATCGCCTGAAAGAAGTTGCGCTCTCCTAAATCAAAAACGTCAATACATTGATGCACCACAATATTGAAAGCACTGACGCCACCGAATCCCCAAGAGGTAACTTGAACGAGTGCGCATGCCTGCCAGCGAATTTTGGTACGGGAATCACAGTAGGGTCCATTTTCAAGGAATGTTGATCATGTTCCATCAGCTGCATGAGATGGACAGAGAATTCATAGACAGGGTCCTGGAAATATTCCCTTCGGCCAGAGATGAATATCTGTGCTGTTATAGATCATCTTGTCAGAGTGGGAATACAAAAGGATAGCTGGACTTACATTGGTAATGTTTTCGTGTCTCCTCGGCGGAAGTGATGACGAAAGTGTACCTATCAACTTGAGATGAAGGCGAAGCAAATAAGTGCAGAAACACTAACGGATGATGCCCTGTCTGCGAGAAGTCATTGATTTCATGAATAAACGCCCTCCGTAACTCAGTTAGTTGCTCCTCTTCATGACTGGCAGCTTCTCTCTGAACCTGAAGTAGACACTGATCGGTTTGTGTGTGCAGGGCCAAATGCACCAAAGCTCGGGTCTGTTTCGTCAAGTGTGATCTAAAGTGATCCAAAGCGGCTGTCCTAGTTTCTTCCACGATTTTTGCTAAGATACGGGGCAATTTGTCATCACCCAACTCCATGAGGAACTGAGCGTCGCTGATGGAATCGGCGTCTGCCTCTTTTAATGTTTTACCAAAGGTACGCGGATCCAGGTCAGCCAAGACGACGGAACTGAATTTATCCCAGAGAGCATTTACGAATCCCTTGGGCTTTTCATGCGAAAAGTTCCCTTTGCTGATCGATTTGAGTGTTTCCTTAACGTGTGACATGTCCTCGTGGAGAATGACATCAATGAAGCTTTCACAGGCTTCCTTCGGCATATCTGGAGAGTTGCGAAGGACATTCCGGGCAATGCAGATCCGTTCTTTGCAGTCTTTGAAGTGTCGATTGTTGATTTTCTCCGAATGCACCTTGCGACGGAGCTCTATCCCTATGTCTGGATATAAGGCAATGAGAGTATCAAGCTCTTCTGCGCAACGAATTAATAAAAAGTAGAACATCGCAAACATGACATACTTCGCGCTGAGTCACGTTCCTGTTCATTTCCAGTGGGATGTAGAGAGGGATCGACAGTGGAAGTACTTGAAAAATGATATCAGTTATACACGAGAACCTGTCGTGGGTATAACTCACGAAGAACGGGTACCAGCTGGAATATCAGTCATGGCTGAATCTATAAACGGTATTAGTCCCAGACAAAGTGATTGCACGGAGAACGGACCTAGAGTCGAAGGACATGGGAAAGATTCGTGAGTGAAGGTACTAAGGCTCGATCAGATGTTGGTTAAGTGTGCGAAGTATTGAAAGACGCACGAAAATTTCTTGATGATAGCATCGACCAGGGCCTGATGAAAAACCTTGATCAGAAGAGGCTCCCCCCTCTTCACGTCCTCTCTAATCCTGCTTGCCTCTGACTCCTTGCTGGACCTAGTATTCGATGAAATTGTCGTGGATTGCTGCCGAAACTGTCCACACTGTTGTCGGAAACGATCCTGGATGCCATTATATATCAGAATGTTCAAGGCATCTGCATCAAGACCCTCGCTGATCAGCAAGGCATCACTTTTTCTAGGGAAGTGTCAGATAACGGCCAAAATCGAGCTGCTCAGTGTGATACCCACAGGTAATTGCCCAATTGGATGCTAGTCAAGGATTGATTTTTCATGGGTTCGGCATTGAGCCTGCCCGGTTGAAACGCAACGGTCATGAACCCTTGAGTCGTCTCACCATGCAGTAACTCAGGCTTCAGCAAATTGACGTCCACTGTTGCCTCCGGGTGAGGCTGGGGCATGATTATGTACTTGGACGTAGCCTATAGAGGCGGCTCTAAGTACTCAACCACTCATTTCGATAGAGCAAACTAACCTTGAATCCCAGGCGTGGCTTTACTGCCTCCTCCTGCTCATTTGTTTTCGCGACTTCAAACGTGAACAACCTACTGGACTCATCATGGTCTTCGTCCAGATCCATGATGGCATTTTCGCCTTCCTGGTCATTCCATACGATTGACCGAGCATGCTCCGGGGAAATAAGTGCTGTGACTTGATCACACATTTTCATGAGGTATCTGGTGTATTTCGTTAGGAGCAGTGCTTCAACCAATAAAAACTGGCCGGACCTCATGAAGGTCACGCGGTTGCGTCTCACAGACGAAGGAGCTGAGTCATCCCATGTCGAATCCTCCGGCCAGTAGATGAGGAAGAGCTGTTGGTCAGGTGTGGCCTCGCAAACTGCACGGACAATGTACAATCCAGAACGAAGACTCGGCATTGAAACGTGAGAGTCACTTTGGTTCGTGATGAGTTGTTTTGCTCTACAGGATAAAGTTTATTAAAATGTCAATCTGAATACTAGCGCAAATCTCACATTTCTTCGCTTACGACACCCAGAGATAACAAGAGTCGCACAATTTCACCCTTACTTCCGTACACGCCAACAGGCTTCACGATGAAGCGGTCTAGCGCGCTGAAGTTGACTTTCGTCATGGACACATATGTGCCCGGACAAACACTGTTGATGAATGCACAGAGTGAATCTTGTGCTATGATAACTTTGTCCACTAAAACTAAAGTTAGCGAAGGCAAAGCTTGTCAAGGATAGTGAAGATACCTAGCCCACCACTCCCTTGTTCACTGATCAAATCTAGAATCCGATACATCCCGTTAATCGACTCGACAAGGTCGCGAGCATCAATATGGGGAGAGGAATCTTCCACGTCCATCTGAGTCAGAACGTGAGAACTCCAGCCCACATCATGATGACCGCAAGCCTGAAGGAAGTGGACCTACAAAGTCCTCTCCATCATCGGATCTCACTGATTGATAGAGGTCATCGTCCGATTCCTCAGACATGTGGGTAGTGTCTGTCGTATCTGACTGATCACGCTTGAACGCCGGGAGTGCTTGTGATGCCAAGGGCTCATCATCATCGTCCATCTCGTCGATCGTGATCGATGGTGCAGATGCACGGGAATATGAGCCCTGGGCAAAACGATCCTGACTGTTGTCGCTAATACCGACTGATCGATCTGTGCAGATTATGAACGACAGCTTCCCCGTATGCGGAGTACACTCACCGACACCTTTTCCCTTGTCTATCTTGAAGGGTTTTGTACCTTGACTGCCAGTGGCACTAATTGGGAACAGTTCTGGTGGTACATACGATCCGTCCATGATGGTGGATGAATGTGAAGAACAGCCTGAGAGAACGTATCAACCAACTTTATAGTAAGTGTTTGCCAAGTTAGCGCCTCAGCCACAGACCTCAGTGAGGTAAACCCTAGCCCAGGTTAAGCCCAGATGCCCACACTTATTACTGCTACGTAATTAGCTTTGTAATAATGATGTTGAACAAGGCGGGCGAGTGCATGGAATATGCATATCAACGTTTGAACCGCAACTCGAGCTGTATAAATATCCTTGGTAGTAGGGATGACTGGGGTAGCGATTCGGTGCATCTTGTGTCAGACTATACGCGAGCTCAGATCTAGAGTGACAGAGTCTATTCAGGACGTGCGAAAATTACGGAGGGAGTAAAAGTGAAATCGGGGACATGCATTCAGCGACTTTCGGTGATTATTGATAGCAAAGCTTGGAGTCTGCTTTGCGAGCGGTCAACTGCATTGGGTTTCTATGAGTAGATATCAGACACGTCGTAGGAGTAAGACTGCCCCTCGATGATTCTCGCTTAGTCGGAAACCAGAGAACTTCATCTATCATGTATCATGATGCCGCTGCTCAGCTTCCCAAAACACTTCAACCTCATATCTCAAAAACGAGCAGTCTTGAAGTCCCACACGAGATCGCTCTTGAACTATGGAATGCCAGCGATGTAGAGCGAATCTTACGCAGAGCCTTTTCACTAGCAGCTATGTGGACTTCAGAAATGATCATGATACAATATTGCCCATGCAGTAGAAGTGCAGTACAATAGCCTCACCATCTTATGGCAGTCAATCGCCTTGCAAAAGCTCTACCGCACGATCTTGTTCACGGCGCTTTGGCGGTTTCACCACTAAGTCTGCTTGTTGCCTGCAAACTCAGATTAGAGCTTGAGCTGCACATCTCCCACATACACTCACAGACGCATCCGCAACAGTAGCTTGCGATTGGCGCTTTGTATCTCAGCAGCGGTCTTTATGGCACGCGCGAACAATTCGGCCCTGTGATCTACCTTTCTGGCTTTCAGGATCTATAGCGTGAAGAATTTGAGTGATCTCTTTCATATAGCCATACCAACAGGTTTCACTGGCCTTATTCTGACTGTCAACTCGGCCTTGAATCCGGCCGCTTTGAATGAGCGCAACTACCTCTTTCTCAACCTCGTCGACGGTCCAGCCAAATGCGGTGCTCATTCTATCGAGACGAATGGTCTGGAATGGCTGGAAGTAAAGCACAACCGCGACATTACGAATGAGGTTCGTCAAATCATATACATGTGAGTACATATGAATGTCCACATAATGGCGCGTCTGGTGCAAGAAAGACGACTCAGGATTATAGATGTTGATAGATGTAAAAAGCATACCGAGTATCGCTCAAGAAGCTCCAGAACGTTTTTGAAATCGCTCGAGAGATATGATTGGATCAAGTCTCGAACATATGGTTCTTGTTCAATGTACGCAGAAAAAATAGCGTTTCCCGTAAGTTGAAACTTGATCGCAGATCGCGACATGCTGGCAAGAGCGCATAGAGTCCCATATACCGCAAAGTCACCAGGAGCGACAAGCTAAAAGAGCATAAGCAAAGGTTATCTGGATAGATGATCTTGCTGACCTTTCCAATCCAATCGCCAAGGGAATCCGGAGGGCCGATCTTCAGGAAAAGTTGAGCAGCTTTTTCGTAGTTGGCTTGTCCTAGGTGGAACAAAGCCATCGCAAAGTCCAGCTTGGACTGTACCTGGTCGCGCTCTGCTGACTTTTTAGGTGGCTGGGCAGCTGAGTTGGAACCAGCAGTAGCGTTGGATGCTGCTGCCGCGCTTGCCGTATCAAGTGCACCTTCCGCCTTAAAGACGTAGGAAGATATGTGAGCATAATTACGTTGTTCGATCACAAGCTATTAGAGAGAGACATCAATGACGGAACAATAATACCAATGAACTCAAATCTACCTCCAGCACAGAAAGACACATGTCAAGAACGTGCTGACTGGTTGAGCAGAACTCCCTTGACTTCGTATAATGTTTGAGTGCTTGGATATAATCTCCAGTGGCGCGGTAGAAGTCACCGAGGTCCCTGTGGCCCATCTAACCGATAGACGATATTTAGAGTCTTTGAAGGAATCAAGATGCTGGCCGTACCCTTATGCTCTCTTTAATCATGTTGTTAGAATAAGTCTTCAGCTCGACTTCTAGCTTCGTTCTCTCCGCTTGATTCTTTTTCGTAACCTCTTCGCACCACGCTGTGTTCACTGAGCACAACTCGCTAGTAGGAGGGAGTTGCACCTCTGGAAGGTCTGCCACAGCATCATATGCATTCATCACAGTCTGATAAAGAGTTGGATCGCGAAGCTCCTCGATCTGCGCGAACGCAAGCTTCAATGCCTGTGGTGCCAACGTCGGACATGTTGAAATGATGTGCACAAGCCTGTCAAATGCAGTACGACCTTAGAGAGTCGGAAATCTCGATCTAAGCTTATGCATCAAGAGGGGTATTTGATATCATACCAGAATATCCCGAGATGTATGCGTCTAGATCGAAAGGATGAGCATCGTCCACTGGTCGAATCCGTCTCCTCTGGACTGCGGGAGGTTGTGATAGGGAGACTTCGTTCTCAATATAATCAATTTCCATTCGTAAGTCACTTGGGTAGGAAACGGACGTGGTCGAGTCCCACAATAATATTGCACGTTCTGGTTAAACTGAATGAGTCAGCCATTAATGTATTACGTAGGTAGGTCAGCACACGCGGGCCCTTGGCACAGTTGGTAGCGCGTACGCTTCGCAAAAAGAGAATGCGTAAGGTCGTGGGTTCAACTCCCACAGTGTCCATTTTTTGATGCTCGACCCCCAAAGTCTCAAACTTTTGCCACAGAGTCGCTGTCTGAAGTGTGCACAGCCCGCTACCGAACCAGCTGAGTTTTGTTTTCCGGTGTTTCAAAACACAGATATCAATTTTTCAATAATTCAGCAGTCCACGCGTGAATATCAACGAAGAAAGACTCGGAGGTGTTTACATGTGAGCGCCTGAGCAACCATGCGTCTTTTCGCTGAAGGCACAATTTCTATGCGCGCCCGTTCACCTCCGCGAGTCGTGGCGCGTGCAGTAATCAGCTGATCATTGAATTAATGTGACCAACGGGCTGAACCATGGGATTATTGTGATCGGCTCTGAGGTACCCTGCCATGTCATAGAAACATGCACATCTGGCCGAGGAGCCAAGCCCACAGGAAAGTTAAGCGAGGGCAAGCTCTGTCACAGAAATTCGAAATCTCGTCGAAAGGCACGAGTGCCACGTCATGAGATGCAGCTGGTTGCACAACATGCGCTGGATACAATTGTGTCCTGTCAACGCTTGAACGTCGATAACATAGTGTTCGCTACTCAAATCTTTTCCAGGCGTGCTTCTCAAACTCTTTAAGCTTCGCTCGCTTGGTTGGGCTACAGGGTAAAGGGCGTCACAAA
Source organism: Suillus brevipes Sb2 (assembly GCA_011800875.2). Lineage (NCBI taxonomy): Eukaryota > Fungi > Basidiomycota > Agaricomycetes > Boletales > Suillaceae > Suillus > Suillus brevipes. The sequence continues at coordinate 99,618 of JRHT02000096.1, forward strand.
CTGCGCTAAAACATATCACGAATACTCACAAGACGGGTACGCGAGGCTCAATGAGGGCTCTTTGTTGCATGCTACGGAAGCGATCACGGAATAAGTTGCCCTCGGGCTGATAGGAGGCTATCAGCGATGTCGATGAGAATTGCGTAGTCGACATACCTTCAGCGTTCGTAGATTTTCACTCAGATCCTCCCCGATCTGAACCTCGATTTCATTTTCAGGAACTTTATATTTCCCTAGCCTTTGGCCAGCTAAGCCCTTTCTAAGCTTCATCTTCAGCGCCAACTGTCTTGCCAATCGCGCTTGATTTTGTTGTTGGCCAACTTTCTCCGCAGTTGAACGGAGAGATTTAGCCATTGTTATCGTGGCAAGCATTTTTTTTCTTGCCGCTTTTTCTGCCAATGCTTGTTTCTGGTGGAAGTTCAGCGGCAATGAGCAGGAAGCGACAAAAGGCTTACCTCCTCGCGCAATCGCAGCGCCTTTGCTCGTTGTTGCTTAGTTTTACGCGCCAATGGTTTCTTGGGTACAACCGCATCGTGCTGTGCGACTGGTTCGCCGTCGTCTTGGGGTATCTCATCCAAAGTCATTCCAAGTGGAAGGCCCTCCGTGACATTCGTAGCAAGTGCACGTGCATCAGCAACCTTGCGTCGAACTTCAGCCAATCGATCCGCTTCTTCTTGTCTACGTCGTTCTACCCTGCATGCCTCCGTAATAAGCTCATCGTGTGCCGCGGCAGGGGGGTTGTACGATGATCCTTGATGTGGTTCCAATACAGCAGGAACTTCTATGACATCGCGGGGATGAGATAGTTCCGGGCGCTGTGAATATCATGAGCGAATCGCTGGTGGCAGGGAAGGGAAGTAATACCTTGATTTTGGGTTTCTTCGTGTGTTCTAATCCATCAGCCACTTCTTCCACCTCCTCGGCAGTCCATGGGTCATAAGAACCGCTATGTTTCACGGCAGCACTAACATCGATTAAAGCACTCCCTGCACCAAACTCTGTGTGGTCCATGACGGCATTGAATGGGCCTTTTCTGGGCCGCTTTGCGATGCGAAGAAGGCGCTCCTTGTCAGCTCTACTGACTTTTGATCGTGATGGTATAGAGTCTCTTGTTGAGCGAGAAAACACAGCAGGAATTGCAGATCGTTGGGAAAGTATTTTCGTGGAAGTCAACTCAGCCTTAGAGAACCGCGGTAACGACTTGCGGACTGAACAGTTTTATACTTTTTATCTAGAGATGTTTTGCAAAAACGTACCTTTGTCGTCTCCTTTGGTGTCCACAACAAATAATTGATCGTCTGTCTGTTTCTGTAGCGTGGAACTGTCAAAGTCGATACGCGCGATTAGATGGTGAGCATATGCAGGACATGAATGTTCCACACCCGATAACTCGCTCCTCTGAACGCAGACTCTCTAGACCCTGTTCCACAGGCTGTATGTCAATATTTTTCCGCCATGCCTTCTTGCCCTTACGGCTCGATTGAGCAAGTTGGGAGGGTGCTCCGACACCAGACGCAACGTTTTTTGGTATAGAAGATTTCGAAGCCGAAGAAACCTTGCGGGTTTTTGTTGGAGCCATTGGGTAGTACTAGCGGCAGCCTCCTTGCTGTTGTCCTACTTGTGAGTCTGATGAATTCTGGCAAATTGGCTATAGTCACGCGTCACGACCCATGCATACATGTCACGCCGATGCGGTAAATGATATCATTTCAGCTGTACTGGTTGGTATACACGTAGATCTGCCGACCACGATTCGTATTTGTACACGGTGAGATCATGTAGCTGCCTCAGATCTCCGAAATATTACATGTTGGCTTATGGGTAGTCACCCATAGGAGATACCTGGTCCGGTTATGATTTGTCAAGCGCCAGTGCCTCAGATTCATTTCACCGCCGGTGTCCCATACAAACTCGAATGCTTAGACTCGTCCACGTAGTCTACTGCCACCGAGCGCTCGACGCATACGCGCATATCAAGTTCCACGACATTGGTATTACGAGGTGATGTTGGCCTGAAGTCTGTATCGATGGGGCATCTGGAGCCTTTAGAGCCTTTGGAGTGGCTCTTAGACTCGAACTGTGAGCGGAGACCGGACATCACTTTTTTCCGCACAGTGAGCGGGGGACGTGCGAGGATCACATTTTCTGAGCGTTGGGCATTTGATTCTGTCATTTCTTTGCGGTTGAGCAGAGCGGCATCAATGGAATGAATGAACATCACAAGCGTTAGTGAAGTAGCAGCCAAGCTCTAGAATGGTGCGCACCCTTTATATTGATGAGAATACGTTGGCTCATGATCCAGGTCACAGCATAACCTATTGATGCTCTAATGATGCATTTTGAGCGGTTTGACTTCCCTGGCGCTAAACGATGTAAAACTTACCCTGCCGACTAATGATGGGAGCGAGTGGATCAAACCGAGCTGAATTTCCATGGTGTATCCATAATTCAGCCTACGTACCTGAGTCTTGATATCAGTTGTATGATAAAGGACGAGGTTCAACACATTCGACACTGAGAAAATGTCAAGAAGGTGCTCGTCACAAGTAAGGCATGCTTGCCGGACAACAGGAGGAAATATCCAATGCCATCATAGATCAGGCTAAGGATGATTAGCAACGCGCATCTATTCTCCCAGTCGTGAGGAACTTACACCCATATCAGTCGTTCAACTCTAATAGCAATGATTTAGTGACCCTAAGGACGGAGGAGAAAAGGCGCACCTGCTACTGAGAGGATTATAACGCAGAAGATGCATGGTAGATACCGTCACCATCACGATGTCATACAAAATCACAGGGAGGTAGTAGAACCAGGTTGACAATACTCTGGCGGAATTTACTGGAGTGCAGCTATTGTTTATGGAGATCTGAACACCCACACTGGTGGTAAAGGAATTACTCACTTTCCCTATGTAGAAATGGGACGCTGTTTGCATGAGATCTCGTTATAAGAAACGCTGACCTACATCAAAAACGGCAGCTGTTGGTTCTAAAGGTCAATGCGACAGCAAGATCAAAATACTAACCAGAGCTTACGGGTTCTGTGAAATAGGTCGGCGAACCACTCCCCCTAAAAGCGAATAAGAGAAAGGATAATAGATCTGTATAGTAAGCGCCTACCGAAATTGAGAAGAGGTATAGCAGCAACAGTGCAATTCCTATCCGCTTATCTCTTCTTGCAATGTTGAATGTTCTAAGAGGTGTTTTAGGTCTGTGCAGCAACCCACGAACAATTCGGCGGTGCATACCTCACACCTAGGATGACCTGTGATATCATAGTTTGTGCAACTATAGCATGGTCAATAGAGTCTTGGTGAATACCAACAAGACATACTTTTGAAGATAGGAGCCACAAGATAATATTTTTGACACGTTTGTTGGGTAAAGGTAGTGGAGAAGAATCCGTAATTGCTGGCTGCTATAGTCATGATACTAACATAACTGCATCAGATGTGAGCGGAAAAATCGCATAATGGAATGTGAGCAAAGAAGTACCGTATGAGAAAGAATAAGACGCATGCGAGACTGATAGAGATTGAGCTTGTCAACGGGGGTATATGAGTGGCTTCGTACAAATACATACCTTAAATGAAAAATTGACGACTGGCTTCGGTAAAAGCGCCATTCTGCGGGGAGTGTGACAATATAACTGGGCATAATCAATCTATTGCGACGACTACGGAGCCCAGGGCCGCAACGAAGAAATAAAAGACTTACTCGTAACATGCAATGGCTATGCATGCTATTCGCAGATACTTCTCGGTGGTCACGCTGTCCACAGTAAAACGCGGTTCCATTTGATGGATGATAGGCGCGTTGATCAGCAACTTGTCAGATGCGGCTATGCCCTGGATAGATTGAGGCGAGGGTGAGGTATAAAAAATGAGGAGTGTAGCAAAGGCAAGGCATTGCTTTTCTACCAAGACCCGCACTCTGAGACCAACCGAATATGCTCATGTGAGCTTGGGGGAAGCTTGCCCAGACTTGTCCAAGCACAAGCCAAATTGAAGATGATTGAGCTGGCATTTGCAATTCCAAGGGGCCAGCGAGGGTACTCCGTTTAGGTCTAACTCTGCTGATATGGCATCTGTTTAATGAGCTGGCGAAGTGCTTACCACATGTGGTGCTCGAGTTACATCGGTAGTCAGTGAAAATCGCTCCACCGTGCCTCTCAGTAATCAGTACTCGGTCATTGTCGGACTTCGAAGGTCTTCCGAACTTAGTGCCAACGACCTGCGAGAAACGCATCCGATTGCAAGTCACAATCCCGCCAGACGTCGTCTAGAACTCCGACCAAAATATTCGAATCAGAAGGGCTTCAGTTGTGTTCAAAAATTCAATCACTTTGCAGGTCACGGTGGGTCTGGTCGGCCTCGATAGGATGAATCGTTTTGGATTTGGTCCGACTCGTCGAATGAGTAGTAAGTCCTATTCAGGGAGAGTTCTGAGCGGGACACTGCCAAACACTTGGATTCTTTCGGAGATCAGCGCTATTTCAAGTTGTGCATTGTCTGACGTGCCACGTCGAAGCTGAAATTCTGCAAACATCGACCAGTGGCCCACAGAAAGAGTATAAGAGCTGCAGAAGCAACTAATAACCATCCCACGTGAAGTAGACATCTTCTGACCATGATTTGTATCATCTACGGTGTCAGCGAGACTCTGCCTTTCTTCGCTGATTTGGTTGCATGCATGTGTAACTGAAGTCTCGGCAGCTCAGCAGCCCATTCAAGGCGAGTAACCTTCTCAATGGCCACCACAGCTTTCTCATCATCTCCGTCCAGTTCAGGTATAGACGAAATCACCCTCTCTCGGAGTTTTGTTCCGGGGATTGGTTTATGCTGGATGTCGAGGATCGGGTTGCAAGTAATCTGCGAAGACCCTTAGACTCGTCTGGATGGACCTGAGTCAATTATGGGAACTTGCATGGGGTTTTGGTTTCGCTTTGAGAGTTCAGAGTGACTAACCTTAATGTTCCACGCCGGGTCCAGCTCTTGTGCGATGTTTTCGCTGAATCTTTCTAATGCTGGGAAGCCGACATTAGCCCATGATACTGCTATAGCACACAGTTAAGCTCACCATGCTTACTGTCATACCGGTCGTCAGGTGAGCATTGAAATCAATCATGGGCATATTGACTCACGATGCGAATCCTGCAATAGTTTTCCTCCGATCAATTTGTTCACTTCCCTGAAGATTCGGATCGCATAACTCATCACGTTTGATGCAGCAGTGGAAGCTACGCTCTATATACCTCGCATCATCCTTTTCCGTTTCTAACATTCCTGCGCGCTAGGAGTCGTGACTTGGACGAACCTGACTGTTCTATCCGACTGCATGCCAGAGGCTTTCAAACGTTACAATGCACTCATTGGAGATCACTTCAGACGAAATTAAATCGCATCGGGGTACCGTCTAAAGTAAGTACCACGCGTCAGCTATACTACGTGAAGTAGACATTTTCCGACCACGATTCGTACTTATCCATGGTTTCAGTGAGACTCTTTGCCTTCTCCCTCCCGGCTCTAACCGCAAGCCTGTGCAACGGAAGTCTTAGCGGTGGATCATCTAGGTGGGTAAGCTTCTCAATGACCACCACCGCTTTTTCAGTATCTCCGTCAGCCATACTTGCAGTCGTCATGAATTGGCGAAATTTAGAACCAGGTAGCTCTGGGTCTGCATATGCCGGAGGTTGAGGAGCATATTGCATGTTGTCCTTGAACATTCCCGTCCGGAATGGACCTGGTTCGATTATGGTAATCTACTTGGTATAAGCCTGAGTTCCATCTTAAGACTGAATTGACTAAACCTGTATGTTCCAAGCCGGGTCCAGTTCTTGTGCGAGACTCTCGCTGAATCCTTCCAATGCTAGAGATCCGATTTGAGATACTGCTATGACCATAGACAAACACGCTTACCCTGTTTACTGTTGTCAGAAAGAGCTGTTGGTGAGCATTGAAATCGCGCATAACCATGTTCACTCACGATGCGCTATAGTAGGACGCTGCAGCTCTTCCACGCAAGCCCAACGAAGAGGAAACCTGCAATAATCTTCCTCCGATAGGTTTATTCACTTCCCTGAACGTCCGAATAGCCTCCCTTGTAACATTGGATGCGCCCCAAAAGTTCACTTCGAAGATCTGATGAGCATCTTGATCGCTCATAGACTCCATCTCTCCGAGAATAGCTATACCCGCGTTATTGAACACAACGTCGACGCGTCCGAACACCTCTTTGGCTTTGGCGAATGCGGCAGCCACTTCCGAGGTCTTCACGACATCCATCTGAATGATCAGCAATTGGGAAGACGGATACTGTTCGGCGAGGTCGGACAGAACTTCTTTGCGGCGTAGAGTTGCGACCACTTTATTTCCATTCTTTAACAGGAGTTCTGTCATGGAGCGGCCGAATCCCGAGGACGATCCAGTAACTTGCATTATTGTATCGTCAGTTCTCAAAGCTCGATGAACGAATGCCAATAACTTACCTAGCCATACCTTTGAATCTGCCATTATTTGGTTATGAAGAGATGAAAGCGATTATAAGGGATCACATCTCAGAGTTGGCTTTATATGTGTCGATCGAGAGCGCATGACATACGATTACTCAGTTCAACGCGCTTCACCTCAGTCAGCATGACTCTCCTATTGATCTCACTAATTGACTTTTGCGGTGCTGATTAGTGATGCATGACGCGAACACCCGACGAGAAAGGACGCTGGATGACCTGCTCAGTAAATCAGTTTCTGTAGTAATAGAGGATTGAACTTGACATTCCATTGTATTTACATGTAGACTCTGAATCGTTCGCATATCCATTTGGAGATATCATGCAGCCATATATACGACGTGGCAGCTGGCAGTCTTAGTCGAAGTACTCAGAATTAACTCAGAACGTACGAAAACGGACAAGTTACGTATTTACGGTACCAGACTTGCTGAAGCGCCGTTAGAGTCTTCTCCATGTTCGCCTCAGCTGTCTTCCCTTAAACACAATTTACGCGCTTATAGGGACTCACTCTCACCTCGACAATGCGGCCTGTCAATAAGGGTGATACACAGGGAACAAGATGGCGCGGCTGGATATTTCTCGTCTGTGTCTTCCTCTTTTTTATGCAAGCTGGCCTCTTCGCCGGTCACAAAGATGACACTTCTCAACGAGACTCGATTTTACGAGCAAACTGGTTCTCGACTCCGTATAAGTGGCTCCCTTTTGTCAAGGATAGGAAATCATACTCCCTCGCTGAACATCCCATACCAAAATTGATGGCGGATGCGGAGGAGAAGTTCAAGCATCTGCTTTCGAGGCAAAGCAAGACTCTTGTAGATGCTGTGGGTGAATACAGGAAACGATACGGACGCGAGCCTCCAAGAGGGTTTGGAGACTGGTGGCAGTTCACGCAGGAACATAATGTAAGACTGGTGGACGAGTTTGACGCCATCGATGAAGACCTGGCACCGTTCTGGAATATGTCTGGGGTAGAGTTTCGGAGGAGGACAGTCCAAGTAAGTGTTGTCCCTCCTCCACTACGGTACCATGATGTTCATTTTGCAGGTCAGCGAACTTCCGTCTATTGATTTGGTCCGCATCATAGATGGCAAGGTCGAAGGCACCTCCATTGACATGTTGGATAGCGAGCAGGGACATAGGGCAATGGGATTTATGGCTTTGCTGGAGAAATTTCAAGATAAAGTGTGTATACCCAGCCCTCTGCTCATTCCTTCTGTTCATCATGGCCCATAAAGCTCCCCGACATGCAATTTGCCATCAATTCGAAGGCGGAGGGCAGGATCTTGGTACCTTGGGAACACCGCCAATTTCCTAACATGACGTTACAAGATTCATCAGGTCTGCCATGTCATTGGTGAATTTGGGGTCATGTATTAACTGTGCTTCAGGTGGAATAACCTCCATGGTTGGAGCTGACTTTACGTCTGATTGGAAGGGGGAGGGAAGTGTTTGGGCGGCTTATCGCCGAACATGTCCTCCCGACACTGAAGCCCGTCGCCTCTACAGTTCATACCGCAATCCTAATTCTGCGAATTCAAAAGTCTTCTTTGGCTCCGCTCCAGCCCCCGGAGACGAATTCACCTTTGTGTCGAGCGTCGAAGATTCCATCGATTACTGTTCGTATCCTTGGGCGCACTACTCCCAAGGCCACTTTTTCTCGGACTGGCGCACGATACCTGTGCTTTACCCCGTTTTATCACCCGCGAAGGCCTCAGGGTTCTTGGATATCAGGATTCCGAGCCATTATTATTTCAGACAACATCCCAGATATACCTATGGATTCAATCCTGACGGCGACCAACCCCATGACGTTGACGAAATGGAGGTTCCATGGGAAGAAAAGTTAGACGTCGTTTTCTGGCGGGGTGCGGATACTGGTGGTGGCAGCACTCCCCCAGGTTTTGCGTCGCATTACCAAAGACACAGGTAAACACTTCCTGAGCTTTCTACCCCACCAAGCGATTCTTATCATTCACGATAGATTTCTCCACATGACACACGAGAGTGCAGCAGGAAATAGGACGATCATTTATGCTGACCCCTCCAGCGCTAATAACTTTATTGCCGCTGAGGTACCTGCGCGACAGCTAAATACCGAGATAGTGGATGTTGCATTTGTTTCGACAACTGGCGGGTATCCTGGCGGCGAGGAGGCACTTAGAAAAGGTCACCGCTTCGCATCGCCTGTCCCCCTGGGCCAGCACTGGTCGTACAAATATCTCCTTGATCTTGATGGTATGGGTTACTCGGGACGTTTCTTGGCACTTTTATCTAGTGAAAGCGCTGTCGTAAAGAGTACTGTGTGGCGGGAGTTCCTCACAGATTGGCTACAGCCATGGTATGTTTTATATTGGCACTCGAATGCAGGGCTGAATGGCAAGCAAGGCTACACTATATACCGTTATCCTCGTCTTACGCGGAGATATACAATATACACGCGTATTTCTCAGGACCGCCGCCCTCAACTCTGGCAGCCACAAATTTGACTACACCGCATCCGATACAGCCACCAGACGGCGACCAGCATTTACAGCGTATCGCACGTGCGGGCCGACAATGGAAAAAGACGATTGGGAGGCCTGTCGATATGGAAGGTGCGTTCTAGCTTTGCGGGCACGTATTTGCAAATCAGTTGATTTGACTTGGTTTGGCAATAGCGTACGTCTACAGACTATGTTTGGAGTATGCGAGACTCTGGGCCGATGATCGTGACACGATGAATTTTGTGCTGTAATATAGAGATGGACTGCGCACTGCGGCAAAGCCTTGATCGTCTCACTTAATTTGAATTTCATATCAGTTTTTGTGGAGTATTGGGCCATCAGAGCCGTCCATATAACTTATGCCTTTGAGGGATGTAAGAGGGATGCGGTGTGTGTCAGATTCGCGGTCGTTGATTGTAGAGTCGGGCGCGAGAGCCACACTTCAGCTTGATGATCGCCGTTTCACAGAATACGATACATTAGAACCGCCATCGAAGAAGAAAGTCATCAACAACAGGTTCCGGGCGCAAACCACCCACTCGTACGTTGTCACGCATATCAGAAGAACCGGAACTTGGAATGGATTCGGCTTCTGCGGTGCATATCGACTGTAGTGGGGTCTTGGGTATAAGGGAAGCAGTGGTACTTATTGATGCCTCTGAAGGGCGCAAGGGGGATGCGGTGTGTCGGATTTGTAGCTATCAACTGTAGGCACACGCACAGTGGCCAGTGATACAAAACATTATTATCGTGGTTGAAAGACATGCATCGACAACAGATTCCAAGTGCGTATAGGAAGCAGGAATACCAGAAGAAAGCGGAACTGGGAAGCAGACGGCCAACCGCGATTGCAGTGTTATCTTGCCAAGTGGATGATTTGGCGGAACATGAAAAACACGAGGACACCACTGGCAGTGTGAGTGACCCTCTGCCAACAGATGTGCGCCGGAGGAGACCTCTGAGGCAGTCTCGGATCAAAGTGACGTAAGATAGGTAGTACTGATAAGTACTTACAACGGGAATACCCGACATCGCCGTCAGTTTACAGAATGCGCCTAGTTAGCCCCATTAATTCGTGTTATCAAGGGTTTTTAGTATCTTTGTCGTGCCTGTTTGTCGCTTGACAGTCACACAATGGCGTACGCGACTGTCGCGACACTTATTGTTTGGCAAAGGCTTTAGAAATAAACAGAGCCAAAGGGTCATCAACGGCCCGGATAATCGCTGAGTCGCCTTCGATACACATACCACGGACGCAGCATCACGGCCACCGTCATGTTCGCTCTCACCGGATCTATGATCTGGACGTGAGGCCTCTTGATGCTGATAAGCACAACCAATCATCCTCTGTGGATCATAATTTCGATATCAAGAAAGGAGAGCTAGCTGGCAGGATCTCCGCGGGCTGAAACCAAGTTGAAATACGCTATTCGTGGACCGCACATGACCTATGCACGGTAACGTCGATGCACCGTGGATGCCTAGTACCGCCGCCATTGAGTCTCAGGTCGTATCATTGTCATGGGGCGCAAAAATAGAGTGGACCTTCTCCATCCAAATCAGGCTACCTGGTCATAGGAAGAAGGGGGGGTGAGATATATAGATAAGGCGACCCTGACAAACATCATAGCATGGTTAATAAGGCGGGGCAAAGGAATCAAACGGAGTCATCTGGGTCAAGACAAAATTCGTGGGTACGATAACCAGGAATCTTTAAATTGAGGATCACCGGTTGAATCGCCCATGATGATCTCGGTGATTCCCCATATCCTCCTGCTAATCGAGTTATCAGTTCACGATCAGTTCTCGGTGTCTGACGATGACTGCGTACATAGTATGATTAGTCACAGGGACCCCCGATGGCTACATTGAGGACGGGCGAAGGTATTCTGGAGACGGTCGGCTGGCTCACATATTGCTGATTTGGCATGCATCTCCATATGTTCTGGAATTTGTCGCTGAGTAGGACGAGGAAGCCGCCCTTGGACGTTTCAGTTGGTCGATTCAGGTGCAGGTTGGCTACACTGGGTGGAGGACCCCTCGATCGCTGATCCATATTCGTCTTCTCTTCCCGATGGCGGATGTCTGCGCTAGGCATGCCACAGTTCCCTGTGGCTGCGTTCACCGCCATATTACTTATCGGGGTTTGGCATGTTTGCCTTCTATCCACCACGAGAGGCGTCCGAGCCGAGCGTGACTATCTGATGGCGGTGTGCGAAGATGTGGAAGGCGGCCTTGTATAGCTTCGCCTGACCACCTTCCTTGAAATGATCTGTGGTTGGCGCTTTGATACGTGCCAGATGTGCAGTACACAGGTGCGCTATGGAGTTGCTGATGCCAGTGGGCCTCGTGTTCATATTTCACTAGGTTTGTTCAAGATGCTTGCGGTGACTGAGCTTATTGCTCGAGTGTAGCTGCAGACATATTAGCGTCTAGTCCTCTGGTATGTAGGTAGCATGAAGCAATATGTTTTTGTTGGACAAAAGTACAAACCCAAAGACTGGTTGGACTCGGTGGCAGTACCGCTTGCCCTTCGGCATCCCGCCCGAATCACGTGCACTTCATAAGAAGCGCTGAAATGAAATGTTTTGATTCAAACAATCGCGGATGACCGGGAGTGGGTATTTTCTGCAAGCTTTGCTGTTGGTCTGCTGTGCACAAAGGATGGTATGTTAAGTATGCACGTGTCAGATGATTATTGACTTCTATCATGATCACAGGATTCCGAGTTAATCAACCGAAATCACAGTGCTTTGTGCTTGTCGCTTTTGCAGAGACAAAAGACGCTTGTACGTATAAAATGTTGTTACATTTCACTACAAGCATTGCCATGCTGACGCCGCGTTGTACTCAGTCTTGCAGGCGGTTTTAAATCAGACGTGAAGTCCTTGAACTTTATTCAATTGTTAGGACCGTCCTTCCAAGATCAGATCAGGAACGTCCGTTCGAATACGAATTTCCGGCTTGGAAATGCTAGCGGGTTGGCCAAATTTTACCAAAGATATCTTGCTGTACCTCCAACCCCATCTTGTCTACGATGAATCAAACACGTTGTGGGCGCGTGATTGGCTCGATGTCATCGCTGTCCATTGGATCTCGGCACGCCAGATGTGGCTCTTTTTGGCCACTCACTGTTTCCGGCTGGTAAATAGAGTCCCATCCAGTTCCACAGATCCTCACACTTTTCCTTAACCATTAGCGACATCTCTACTATTGCGATGCATCCACGATCAGCATTGGGCTCTCCTACACCATCTGCTGCAAGTCGTCTCTCAGACAGCAGCCGTTCAGATGGCGGCCGTCAATTCGCGCGGAACGGAAGCGTATCAGAATTCGAAATCGAGCGACCACTCAAAATGAATACCACATCTCCAAAGCGACCAGGCGTTCGTCGTCGTCAGTCTGAATATGGCGCTGAAAGTGCTCTTCGTGCGAGCGTGTCACGTTTACTCACCGCCAAAGCGCGTCCATTCACCGTCACTGGTCACATCCCAATGGACCCGGCGTCCTTGGTGCTATTCTTCCGCTCGAAGGTGAGTTGTTCGTGGCACCAACTTATTGTCGTTATCTGAATCTGAGTCCGATTTACAGAGTGGCATCACACACTCGCTTGATTTCCCCATCAATATCGATTACGACACACCTCCAGCTCTCGAAGTACTACTCGCAGCATGCAAGCCCCATCCGACGCCTGGATTTGATGTGTACCCTGATCGTGAAACTCTCTTCTACCCCGCAAACCTTCCCTTGACTGCCACTCTCGAAATCGCCAACCATCCCATCCTCGATGCGGTGCGCAATGCACTATTCCCGGCATTACCCATGGGACATTACCTCACCGCCCTGAGAGATAAGCTAGAGGTGATGGTGACTGGAGCGCGTATGGCGCCCCAGCCCCGTACATTACGCAACGATGGTAGAGTTGCTACAATATGTGTCACTCTACCCGTCCACCATCGCGGAGGAAACATGATTGTCCGAGATGCAGAAGGGACAGAAGAGAAGTTCTTCGGAGGTGGAGGCAAACCTTCGGAGGTCCACTGGACTGCATTCCTTGGGGAATGCGAATACGAAGTCGAGACCATCCAGCAAGGATGCAGGATGAGCTTCACTTACGCGGTGCATCTGAAGACATACGGCGCAGCAGTCGATCCTCTGATCACACCGAGTGAATACTTCCTTGATCTTCTTTCCCCAGTCCTCAGTTTGTCTCGCGGACGCAAAGTAGCGTTCTATTTGACGCAGGATTACGGTGTCAACCCTTCAGAGGGCCTGGCCGAGTCTTTGGTTCCTCATGTGAGTTTCGGCTGACTCCAGGCAGGACTTTATTGACGTAAGGTGATCAGCTTAAGGGCAGTGATTCTCTTTTATACCACGCCCTGAAGGTGTACAAACTTGCGCCAGAGCTACATTGGGCAGCAGGGGGATACGTCTGGCCCATCGATCGGACCGTAGAATGCGGAAACGATGTTCTGGATTCGCCAACAAGTCTATCATCGATGGGCTTCCCCAGCGCTTTTGGATCACCTGCTCGTTCAGCAAAATCCGTCCGTGGTCCGATGAGCTACTACAGTGGGCCGGAAGATGATGACGTGGAGATAATGAAAATCGAAGCTTCCAACCTGAGGATGAGGGTTGAGGAGAGCGGTGCAATCCCTCTTTCTGAAGCGGAAATCTTCATCCTTTCAGATTGGGTTCCCGGCCCGCTTGCGAAGGAGAGGGTGCACTTTGTGTCGAATGGAGAACTGGAGAAGCTGATCGTTAATGTCCTCCTTGTTATTTATGTTCCTTGACGCTTTTTGGGGGTATACGATGGACGTAATCTGCTAATCATCTAATAATTGGCTGCTGGCACGGCCACGATGGAACTCAGTTCGGACACTTACTAGTATTTGTACTTGTACTATTTACTGCCTGCAAGTAATGACATATCTGATGAACACGGCTACAAATATTTCTGCCAGGACATGTTCGGCACCGTGGTAGATTTGAACTCCGCCCGAATCATGTAATACTCGCGATTTCGTTGGTCGCTGTGTATCACGACGAGCACCGATATTCCCCGCTTTTTAAACCGGCAGCGCTCGTCCGTGCCAGCGACCTGCACTTGTTCGGTTTTTGCATATTTCTTGGTCCTCCAGATAATATTTTAATGTTACGCTTGGTTTCGCGGCCCTCCTCAACGGGGCGACTCGGGAAGGTCGTTTGCTCTGGTGCTTCACATGGAGGTGCGCCTGCCTTGACCTCCATGTCATCTTAGGTGTTCATGTTTTGTAGGCCGCAGGTCAATAGCGTCCACATCTGCACGTCAAGCTGATATCACTCTCACTGTTGACGGGAAGGAGGTAACGGTTCCGCAAGGTACGTATCTTTATGTTTCTATTCGGTTTTCGCGTTCTGTAAAGCTTATTATCGCGTAGGGTCCGCGTTGATTCAAGCTTGTGAGGCTGCTGGTGCTGCAATTCCTCGGTACGTCTTTTCTATCTGTCTGCACTACTCCGGTAGTAACTAACTCCCTCTTCAGGTTTTGCTACCATGACAGGTTCGTTAGGACGCACTTACTCTCTTGGCAGAATGTAGATGCTAAAACTACCCTTTAGACTCGCGATTGCTGGTAACTGCCGGTGAGTGGAAGTTGCGACGGCGAAAGGGAGGCGATATGTTGACCCTTGCTCTAGTATGTGTCTGGTCGAGGTCGAGCGTTCCCCAAAGCCAGTAGCATCATGGTATGACAGCATACTCATTGTTACAGGTTCACCTGCTTATCAACGATATTTAGTGCTATGCCAGCTATGCCTGGTTCCAAGGTGTTCACAAATACCCCGCTGGTTCATGAAGCTCGGTAAGATAATGTTGAGAGTGTTTACATGTTTCGTGTCTGCTCACAAGGTGCGCAGCGAGGGTGTCATGGAATTCCTTCTAGCGAACCACCCACTCGACTGCCCTATCTGTGACCAGGGTGGCGAATGTGACCTCCAGGACCAGTCCATGCGATACGGCTCTGATCGCACCCGTTTTCACGAAATCACGGGTAAACGTGCAGTGGAGAACAAGGACCTTGGACCGCTTGTTAAGACTTCCATGAACCGTTGCATTCAATGCACTCGGTGTGTTCGGTTTGCCAACGAGGTTGCTGGTGTCGAGGAGCTTGGTACGACGGGTCGCGGTAATGACCTTCAAATCGGCATGTATGTTGAGAAGACCATGGACTCCGAACTTTCTGGCAACATCGTCGATCTTTGTCCCGTCGGTGCTTTAACAAGCAAACCATACGCCTTCCACGCCAGACCATGGGAACTAAAAAATACCGAGTCCATTGATGTTATGGATGCCGTCGGTTCAAATATTCGCGTTGACTCTCGTGGTGTCCAGGTGATGCGAATCCAGCCTCGAACCAACGACGAAGTCAACGAGGAGTGGATTAGTGATAAGACTCGTTATGCTTACGACGGCTTGAAGTTTCAGCGCTTGACGACGCCTCTTATCAAGCAGGGTGACCGTTTTGTTGCAGCTTCGTGGGAGGAAGCTCTACAAACAATTGCCGATGGCATTGCCTCTTCAGGGGCTACTGGCAATGAGATTCAAGCCGTTGCTGGGCACCTTGCTGACACCGAATCCCTTGTCGCCCTCAAAGACTTGATCAATCGCCTAGGATCAGATAATCTTGCACTCGACCAGATCAATGGAAGTGCACCGCCCCCACATGGTGTTGACGTTCGCTCCAATTATCTCTTCAACTCTACCATCCCTGGTGTTGAGGAAGCCGATGCCATCCTACTCGTTGGCACTAACCCACGCCACGAGGCTGCTGTCCTTAACTCTCGCATTCGCAAGAGCTGGCTGCACACAGGTCTTGAGGTCGGCCTCATCGGCGAGCGTGCTGATACAGCATATGGATACGACTACCTTGGAGCAGACTCCAAGGCTCTTGCAGATTTCATTGCTGGAAAGGGAGCATTTGCAGCCAAATTCAAAGCAGCCAAGCGGCCCTTGATCATTGTTGGGAGCGCTCTTGCGGAGCAACCTGACGGTGCTGCTGCTTACAACGCGTTGGCCAAGTTTGTCGAGAAGAACAAAGATTCGCTCATTACCCCTCAGTGGAATGGCTTCTCCGTGCTACATAGGGTAAGCTTTGGCTTTAAACTTCTGAGCTTCAGTCGAACGAATTTGCTTTTTAGATTGCCTCTAGACCTGCGGCATATGAAATTGGCTTTGTTCCCTCAAAGAAGGCCGCCAGCACCCAACCCAAATTTATCTACTTGCTTAGCGCAGACGAAGTCGACCCCAAGTCTATACCTGCGAATGCTTTCGTTGTTTACCAAGGCCATCACGGAGACCTTGGCGCCTCGCTTGCTGATGTTTGCTTGCCTGCCGCAGCATACACTGAAAAAGCTATGACATGGGTGAACACGGAGGGACGGTCTCAAGTAGGTCGTGCAGCTGTTCCCCCACCTGGCGCTTCCCGCGAGGATTGGAAGATTATTCGGTATGCTGCCACTTTCGTTACACTGTTATCTATGCTCACTTCCTATCTTCTAGTGCACTTTCGGAGGTCCTCAATTCGCCGCTGCCCTACGATGATATTCTGAGTTTGCGTGATCGCATGTGGGATATCTCGCCCACTCTCGTTCGCTATGATGTTGCAGAACGGACATCTCCCGAAGTCGCTGTGGCGGGTCTTCAGATAATAGCAGCCAATACGGCATCCGCGAAGGTCTCTGGCAAGCCCTTCCTCAAGCCCATTTCCAACTTCTACCAGACCGACCCCATCTCACGCGCGTTAGTATATCTTTTTATTTATTTCTACACTCAGGCTCACGCGTTGCTGGTAGATCCGTCACTATGGCACAATGTACACGCGCTTTTGTCAAGGGGGAGGACTATGGGCTCAGTGAGAAGGGCTCAGAAGCAGCGTATGCGTGATAGATGTATACTAATAGTAGGAGTAGTTGTGGCAATTTCTTCAATTGATATTAGACGCGCAAGGCTCCTGCTGAGACGCCGACAAGCCCGTCAAGTCTTTCCTTTGTGTGTAACTGTTTTTGGCATGTTGATAGACCAGATCCTACTGTATTCTAATACGTATTGTTTTTGTTCGACTCTGGGTTGGTTATCATATATCAACGTTAACAGCTGCCAAGTCTCAAGATAAGGTAAAAGTGGCAGACAGACGCGCGTATCCTTCTGTCCGGTTCCTTTTCCTCCATTCCCATGACATCCTTCATTATTGGCGCACATACCAACCGCAATATACCAACAGAATGGAGGGACGATGCAGATCGTAACTGCCCATTTTGCCGTATCATTGCAGGTGAAATGCCCTCAACGCATCTGTATGAAGACGATAAGGTCATAGCTATTCTGGGTACTTGGCGCTAAGAACTTGCAGGCGAAAACTGTATTGACCTCCTGCCACAGATATCTTGCCTTTGAGACGTGGGCACACTCTTGTTATACCCAAGGCCCATTATTCGCGGTTGTCAGAACTACCCCCAGAATATGCCAGTGCAGTAGGACAGGCTGTGACGAAAGTGGCGAATGGGCTGACGAAAGGTGAGGATGCTGTTATGATCTTCGGTGTGATATATTAAGGAGATTGGCGCGTGTGGCAAGCGTTGGGTAATACCGCGCTCAATGTAGTGTGCAATCAGGAGTATGCGCAAGCAGTACCACATGTATGTGTTCGAATCTTCATCTAAAGCTTCGAGGCTTACTCTATGACGTTGCTGCTTAGGTTCACTACCATATTATTCCTGCCCCGACATTTGACTCGAACGCAGGAGTAGGACCGTTGGAGAAAGCGAAGGAGAATGAGATACCTTTAAGCCGGCGGGAGATGCACCAACGAGAATTTGAGTCGAGGGAGGAGCTCGATGAGGATGAAGGGAAGAACCTGGCTGTGAGGGTACGAGCCAGTCTATAACGGTACGGGACAACGTCCATCTCGTCTAGCATTTGAGGCATATCTTACTCTTATTGTACCGCTGATGTCATCACCCTAGACTCCTGCTATCATTCATGCACTAGGTAATACTTCTACAGTGATAAACTAAGTATGTATCCCCTATATTTGATAATCGACGTGTACTTGATGGATTACACTGATCATGATTGCCCCGCCGTATCAGATGTAGCAATATGATCCACATCTAGACGACTCCTGATCTCGAAAGCCTTCCGACTGTGCACCAAGTTTTATCACAGTGTCTATGATACGCAAATTTAGGACATATATAGCTGCTACGTCACATGCGCTGTGGCTCTGCTGCACTTTGCAGATGGGACTTCGCTGCGTATTCAGCCTAGTCGTGTTATCCGCTTTCCCTGATTGCAGGCCACCGTTCTAGCTACGAGCCCGGAAGCAGAACTGAAATATTGGCATAAAAACTGCAGAGACGAAGACTAAGCCTTTGGCGCTTCGAATTCAAGTAAGTACTATGCAAAATTTGCTGATTTATAAATTGTCTCACCGGCGTATCTGGCTAATCAAGTCGCAATTAGACCCTAGAACGATTCCCATCTCTTCGAACTTCTGAAGGCCTTCCAAATCTAAATGCGCACACGTGTCACACTGGCGATGAACATTTATACAAGTTTGCAAGAATGTTGGACCAACGATATACAGCACCGCATGTTGGTGAAGTTAGTTGATCACTGATCGATATTGTCTGCACAGCGAGGTTGATAATCGGAAAGGTGCTAGTATTGAGCACTGCCAGTGACCATGCACTGGATGGTGCACTGACTCGGATGCAGGTTTCCGTTCTCGGAGATGAATGGCTATGGCGAGTGCTACTGAGGTTTTCATCAGCCCGGGATTCTCTGTTTGCCAATCGCAGCTCAAAAAAAATGGCCTCGAAGGCAGCCTATCAGCGATATGCCGTAAGCGCCACGAGATCCGAATGATCAAGCTCCTTTAACGCGTGGATTCGGTTCCCACCAGAACACGTTCCAAGTTATTCCTATATATAACAATATACGTGAAGATACCCTTCGCACATCTACCAGTCTCAGACAAGTGGACATCTCTAATTCTAATTCTCCATGGCAAGTGATATCCCATTAGATGCTGGCACTTTAATGTCAACCGTGCTGGAAGGCATTTTATACGGCGAGTTTTGCAATAGGTTTATCCTTCTCGTGCTCACCAAGCTAGGGTAATCTCTCCAGGCTTTTCAATCCTTCTGTTTGTGGGTACGATCTGGTCTTTGACCTACAAACAGCACAAAAAAGACATCAATCGCCCCATTGTCATGGTGGTCATCTTGCTGTGGATGCTGAGTACTGCAGTTAGCGCTGCTTGCTTCTTAAATCTGTTGACATCTACTGACATCTCCCAAGCACATCATCGTGAACATTATTCGTGTTGAATATGCATTTGTGAAGTATCGCAGCACACACCCAGGCGGGCCAGCGGCATTCCTCGCAGACGTTACCCAACAAACGTACATACTCAAGCATGCGCTATACGTCTTACAAACTTTACTTGCTGATGGGGTGGTGGTGAGTTTATATTCTTATCTCTGCCTATTTTTCGGCTTCAATTGATGTTTGAACTTTTGTGCTTATCGAGATTACCTGCTTTTAGATTTATCGCTGTTATGTTGTTTGGCGATCCATCTGGATTATCATCCTACCAAGCATGCTGTGGTGCAGCGTCGCAGGTTAGGCAACAATCAGGCTCAGGAAGTCGTGCATTCTGACGTTGTTTTGAAGTGACTGGTGTTATTGGGCTCTACTGTGCGTCGCAATCCGGGAGTAGCTCTGGAGACATGGACGCCCAAGTGCTCTCGTCATGGGTCACGGCTTTTTTTGCCTTCACGATTGCGACTAACTTATTAAGTTCAGGTAAGTGCTTTTATGCATGTGCGGGATGTTGAGACCCTGAGTGTGTTTAGGATTGCTGGTATATCGCATCTGGTTGATTGAGAGCAACGCCTCTACAGCTCGCACTACGAATAGCACTGTGATCCCACTCATGCGCGTGCTTATGGATACTGCCGTTTTGTACTCTGTGGTGCTGTTCATTGCATTAATTTGTTTCGTCTGCTCGAACAATGGAGAGGTTGTCATGCTAGATATGGTGATTACACTTTAAGCACCTGTCATCGAACATTGAACTAAGCTTCAATTCACTAGGTCATGCCGATTGTATCAATCTCCTTCTACATGGTGCTTGTTCGCATCGCAATCACTAGAAACACCCGCAATAACTCGAACATCAATATTATCTCGAACGTCAATATTGTCGGGAGGACAAGTAATGAATCGAGACAGGAGGGCTCGCGGCAAAATATGAAGCCTTTGCAGGTACATTTATCCCAATCCAATGACGGCACAGGGTTCGGCAAAGGGAATGGAGACCAACTATCACCACAGGCAGAATCTGTGTAATATGCACCTCGAAATATGTATGTAGTCTACTTGAAATTGACCTCAGTGCTGTGCTATATAAGCGCAAGAAGCTGACCCAAGAGTTGTACATCGACGTCCCGTGCATGGTGCTCAGCGCAAGTAACGCACCAACCATCATCACAAATCCACCCTTCCTTAGTCCCACGGTAAAAAAAATTGAGAATCAGATACCAGTGCATAGCGGATCATCGCCTGTCAATGGGCCCAGACCAAATGTGTGCCTAAAGAATTCAGCAGGCACACAGCTCGCGCCAAAAGGCCAACTTTGCTCAGATTCCAATATACAGTGGAAATGAGGAGCGCAGGAGTAGATGTGTTGAAGACAGCGGAGGAGAATGTAACAACTTGATATTGGTCAGAAAAACTCACACATCGAACACCTTTCCACCTTCAAAATCGCAAGATGGGATAGAAGCTGAGGAAAAGCCTAAATCTCGTTATACTCTCACATGACGCTGATCTCCTTGGGACTGTCCGACTGATGAAGAAGTCAGGATCGTTGTATGACGAGTGGGGGTGAGGTGGATGTGTTTGTTTGGCGCTGAAAGCAAGTATTAATTGGACAAAAGGATGGGTGGAAGGGAATTCATATGAACAGCGCAGCAACCACAGATAAAACAGGATGAGCGAACAAAGAAACAAGTCATCCTGCTCCGAAAATAGCGAGACCAAACGGACAGCGTGGTCCGGAGTATGATGCTGTCGGCGCAACAGGTGCTGTGTGAGACGGCCACATATAGTATCCCCAGCATGCAACTACAGCTCAAACCATAAGATTCAATGACACATTCAGGTCGGCCATCCCCCGATGATGATGGCGCCCATCTTTTTATCTCACCTGAACTGTGTATACCAAGGCCAGATTCATGATAGGTACCTCCTCAGGCTGATCGTTTGAGGCTGACACAAGGAAGGGAGATTGGAGGAGAATGAAATTGTCTGTGTCTATGAACGCGTCCTGTTATGTTTATAATGCGTTCAGTGCTTATTTGGCTCAGTATACGAAGCATTAATTGCGAAGATGAGAGATGTTTGTGTGCGTTAAAAGCAAGCCTGATAGAAAAACAAAACGCACCTAAATCTGCCGTTGCCCTTCACAAGATGTGATACCGAGGCACTGCTAGTAGCTAGATGGCCGCACCGTGAATGGCCCATCAGAGTATATTTTCGAGGCAGGCGTCAAGTTGAAACTTGCCGGGACGCTCAGATACGATGGAGGCCATGATCCGAATGATGAACGACTGATTACATAACATTTTCTACTTGCTTAGCTTCCGCGATGTCCTTCAAGTTCAAACGATGTTTGAATGAAGCAGTGGACAACTTCAAGTTGGCTTACTAGTTCTAATCAGTCCCAGTAGTTCATCACCAATTCTATAGCCAAACAGTTACCCTGGTACGTTTGCCGTAAAATTTGCAGATGCTAATCTATAATTATTTTGGCTATGTCACGCCCATCTGGCAGCCTTTGGATTCGTTACCAGCGGCCCGTCTACACGTCACCAGTCTACTCGTTGGTGGCTCAAAACTCATTTTAATTTCTGTATAAACGTGCCATCTCCCTGCGTTGTGCTTTCGCTTCGCGGCCGGCGCTCTTCTCATCTCAATGTTGTGTGCATTTGGACCGTTCGGACTATGCATGCACAAGCAATGCGGCCGCACTGATGGTTGTAAATGTATCACAGAAAATGGAGAACGAAGGGGAGGTTTGCGCTACAATCAAACCCGATACAAGGTCCAAATTCGTACTTGCTCGTCCAAGATGGAATCCAGAGACGCTATGTGGCCGCAGAATGACATAAGATACGGTAGGCAAGTGTTTGAGATGCGGCTCAGATCGATGGACGAAACTCTGACTCTTCAAAGTTACTGCGCGTCAACATTGAACATATGTAACTTAATGACATAAGACTAACAGAGGTGTTTCAGCAAGTCGCGACCTCCTTCAACTTGAAGCAAGTTCGACGGATATACCTACCATCATCACCTTGGTGCTACATCCATCACTAATTCTATAACTAGTTAGTTATTGCTCCCGGTACGTTTCCTCTACGTTTTGCCTCCAAACATCACCCTTAAAATTTGCAGATAGAAATCAATGTTGGCAATGTAGCCCATCCTGAGTGGTTACTTTCTATACAACATATCATCTCCCTTCCCTGCTCCCGTTATCACCTGGCGCCTTCTTCCATCTCCAGCAATTTCCGTTCTATCTTCCATTCTCGGAACACGGCTACCGCCCCTCTCGTTCAATGTTGCGTGCGTTGGGACAAATATAGGGTTGTAAATGCACGACGATGATTGTCACATCACGACGCGTGATGCATGATATGCCCAATGATGTGTGCCAGTTGCCGCCCCGTTACCGGCGATACAAATCAGATATGGTCATTTGGATCGTTTCCCCTTCAGATAGGCCTTCAGGTATCAGCTATGTTATATGATTTCTACTTACTTATGCTTCATATTAGCTTGCATGGCCGGAAAGTGTGATTCGGGATGATATGGTTCTGCAATGCGCAAGTTGCAACAAGTATGTGAAGTATGTCCTACATACTGTCTTTTGGAAATATACTGAGTTGCCGCTAACATCGCCCCGAACTTGCGGCGGTATTGTGAGGTGCAGCTACAACCAAAAATACCTGACCAGAGGCTATTCTTGATGCATCATGACACATTGATATTACCGCCCCGGGTGTTATATATAATGATATATGCGTGAGATTGGCGGAGATGCCCACACCTTCGCAAATCTACCAGGCTGCAGACTGCTATAGATTTTATTCTTGCCATGGCTCCAAACATTTCCTTGAATGCCGGTTCTTTACTGGCATCGGCGCTGGAGGGCATTGCATATGGTGGGCATTACAAGGGGTTGATTCGTCCTATACCGACCAAACTCAAGTCTTCTCGCTAGGGTTTTCAATCCTCATGTTTATCGGCACTATCTGGGCTTTGACCTACAAACAGCACGTGCATGATGTCAGTCGCCCAATTGCAATGGTGGCCATGCTGCTGTTGATACTGAGTACTGCGGTGAGTGCCTCTTGCTTCCGATGTCTATTGTCATTTTTTGACTTTCTTCAAGCACATTATCGTGAACATCGTCCGTGTTGAAGATGGACTAGTGAAGTATCGCGACATGTTCCCGGGTGGGTCAGTGGCGTTCTTCGCCGACCTTACCCAACAAACCGTTACGATCAAGAATGTGTTGTACATCTTACAAACTCTACTTGCTGACGGAGTAATGGTGGGTCCATACTTTTATATAGCATGAACCCCTCTGGGCTGATAGAAGTTGTCCGGTTGAAGATTTATCGGTGTTATGTTGTGTGGCAATCAGTCTTGATCATCATTTTTCCAAGCGTGCTGTGGTGTAGTCTTGTAGGTTAGTTCATGATTATGCTCGCAACTTATGAAGTCGGTTTCTCTGATGTCGCATCAAAAGTGACTGGTGTTTTTACGATCTACAGCTTTTCGCGAGTCACAAGTAACTCTGGAGACATATACAGCAACGAAAGTGGACAGCCTGTACAGTGGGCTATGGCATTCTTTGCCTTGACTATTGCAACGAATTTGTTGAGTTCGGGTAAGCACATTTCTGTGAGCACGTTGCAAAGGCCCTGAACATGTCCAGGACTACTTGCATATCGCATCTGGAAGATCGAACGTGATGTCTCTACAGTTCGCGCCAAGAAGGACACTCTGATGCCAATTCTGCGTGTGCTTATGGATTCCGCTATTTTGTACTCTGTGGCGCTCTTCACTTTGTTGATCTGTTACGTGTGCTCAAATGATGGAGAGGTTGTCATCGCGGACATGGTGATTCCGCCGCAGACGTTTGTTATTCAAAGATACTGACCTTCGAACAACTAGCTCATGCCGATCATATCGATTGCCTTCTACATGGTCCTCATTCGCATCGCAATCAATAGAAAACATCACAGTCATTCCTCAACTATAGGGATGACCAATGAAATGGAACAAGGCGATCTGCAGCAGTATCCTATGCAGTACTTGCAGGTCCAATTAACGCGCAATGACGGGACCACAGACTCAGTGGGCGTCATAGGGAATAAAGAACGGCCATCGACATTCCAAGCAGAGTCCAGAAAGGGCCCTCTGGAGTTGTAAACAAACTGAATGTGTCCTGTACGCCACTCAATTTATATTTTCCAAACAATTGTTTGTGCTTCTATTTAAACATATCATCATACTTGCATGCAGTTCTTTAAATGGACCCCTTTTCTTGTTTTGTGTCATTCTCACACAATTTCTAACTTAAACGAAGTAGTGCAAGAGTACATGTGCTGGTCTCTAGAGACAGTGAACTGCCTTCAAGCTCAACGGGAGGGGTTCGATGAAGATGAACGTGAAGGCCAGGCTGCAATGATAGTGATACGAGTCAGTTTCAAAGGTATTGTAATTGATGTTCCATACAATCCCTGGAGTGTTTCAAGTTGAACCATGGTGCTATTTTGTATAGAGCTGCAGATGACCGATGCTGTGGTGTATACAACTGTGGCTACATGTTCGTTACAAGTGGCGACATACCCTGTTGTGGCCATATTGGCGCCGACTCTGATTCCCTCTTGTCTCCTGCTGGTTGGCAATCCCGCACTGAGATGTCCGGTTTGCGTCACTTCCATGGACAAATTTTCCAAGCTTCCGAGTCCATCTGGCCATCATTTCGAGTTGATTTCGAAAACTACACATGGTATTGACTCGGTGGGGTTAGAACAACTCAAAAATCACATCAAGCTTGCTCATTCGCCAAAAAAAGCGTGACACGAGCTTGGAACATATCTCACACACCAAATACTTACCACAGGGCACGCCCATGGATGGCTTAGTCAGCCACAGTGTTTTCAATTGCCACAGCGGCTCTTCACCCCTTCTTGCCTTGCTCTCCATACGCTGGCACATAGTCGCAGGTACACTGCGCTTCTCGATCCAGTGATCTATGAGTGTCATAAGGATAGAAATGTAGATCACGTTATGTACCATTTCACACACGCCGGCGGCATTTCCAAAAAGAGTGTGTAATACAAATTTCATTTCCCAAGAGCCAAACATGGAGTCAATCATTTTGGCCCAGGCTCGTTGCATTCTTTTCAAGTGGTCTGCCTAGTGGAGACTAGTAAAAACAAAACTCACGCCAAACGCCCCTTCAAAACATGGTCCACTCACTCCAAGTCCAAATCCTATCATGAAAGACCGCCCAATGACCATGCTCGGCAAGCGCTGAAAGCGGGGCACAGCAAAGACACGCCCAAGCAGAACGATGCGAGAGTATGCCAATGCCTCGCGGCACAATGTATGTATATAATCAGCCCTCATCGGCAGACGTACGCTTAAAACACGATGTGAGCGCATTGAGAAAAAATGCGCAATTTCCTGCGGTCCACCCGCTGCCTGATTATTTTGATGCGCCCTCAGGAAAGTTGTTCAAAAGGCTAGCTGATACAGTTTATCCGAGTTCTGTCCCAATCTAACTTTCTGCAGCTCACGCTCTTGTACTATTGTGCGGCTTCGATGTTTATTATTGTTTTCTACACCCATATTTATGCATTGATGCTCACAAGACGCAGTCCAGATGTTGCACTTGTGGTAAACTTTCGTATCCTCCGTGCCGTGGGTTCTCACCCATTCGGATCAGGTAATGAGCCCTACTTCTGATGCTCAAGGTCACCTTCCGAATGCACAGGATTGCGTGGGATGTTCCACTGGATATTTATGAATCACTAAACAGTGCGTGTACATTCAATGCTTTTTATCGGTTAGTGAGTAGCTAGAATGAAGGACATGCATTTATCTGTGAACGGCATCTGCGGGGCTTATGGAGCAGGTACCAGAGACATGTCAGTCCAAGGCAAGTCCAAGAGTGAGCTTCACCCTAGTCACCTTTATTCAAACCATATTAAGACAGCAGCTAGGAACTCGTTTCTCTTGCAACTGCAACCGAAAATATCATAGTTCCGGCAGACCAATTGATAGACGAAAGCAATGCATCATGATACAGCGACCGGATGTCGTCACGAAATCCATTCTTAAATCTCACCCGTGGCGGATAAACAAATCGTCACAGATCCTGGCACGATGACATATTTAATGATACAAAGAAACTTGCATAGATACCCACACTTTGCATCTCCCAGCTGGACTGTAGACTCACTATGGGTGACTTCCCTGCAGATGCCAGCGCTTTGATGTCAGCAGCGCTGGAGAGCATTTTATATGGTGAGCATCATAGTGGCTTTGTCTGTCCCACGCTCACCAAGCTAGGGTCACCTCTCCAGGTTTTTCACTCCTCATGTTTATCGGCACTGTCTGGGCTTTGAACTACAAACGTCAGATGCGGGAGGTTAATCGCCCAATCGCTGTGGTAGCCATTCTGCTACTGTTAGTGAGCACTGTGGTTAGTTTCTTGCTTCTTACATAGTATGGGGTCACCGGCCAACAATTCTCAAGCACATGGTCGTGGCTATCATTCGTATCGAAAATGGACTGGTTAGGTATCGCGATACTTGGCCAAACGGGCCAGCGGCGTTCTTCGCAGACGTTACGGAAATTACATATTTGATCAAGCACGCGTTGTACATTTTCCAAACTGTACTTGCTGATGGGGTGATGGTGCGTTCTTTTGATCTGTGTTTAAGATCCTGTGGACTTATAGGAACGCAAAAGATTCATCGCTGCTATGTTCTTTGGCAATCCACCCGGGTGATCATCCTACCAGGTTTGCTGTGGTGCAGCAACATAGGTCAGGTTGTGACTATATTCTGGAAGTCGTGTGCTCTGATACTGCCTCACAAGTAACTGGCATTCGTGCGGTCTACGGGAATTCACAGGCCACTGCTAATCCCGACAACGTCTTTGCCGTCGACGTTGAAAAGTGGATCATAGCATTTATTGTTTCGACTCTTGCAACTAATTTGTCATGTTCAGGTAAGCACGTTCCCCCGAGTCCAATGTCGAGGCCCTGAAACTTGAAGTGTCCAGGATTACTGGTATATCGTGTCTGGAAGATCGAACGCCGTGTCGCTAAATTGCGTGCTTCGAAGAGCCCTCTGATGCCAATTGTGCGCGTGCTTGTGGACGCCGCCGCCTTGTACTCTGTGATGCTGTTCGGCTTTCTGATCTGTTTCCTCACCGCGAGCAGTGGAGAATCTGTTTTGTCGGACATGGTGAATATACCATTCACCTCTTTCATGGAAAATAATGCTGAGCTCTGCTTGACTAGGCCGTGCCTATCATATCGATCACCTTCTACATGGTGCTTATTCGCATCACGATTAATTGTCGATATTACCTCTCGACTGCCAGTACTAGACGAACGACCGAGGAGATGGAACAAGGGAACGTGCAGCGATATCCTATGAGGCCCTTGGAGGTCCACATATCCCAATTTACGCAGAATGACAACGCCTCGTCTTACAAAGTCGGGAACGAAGATCGACCATCGACAGGGATTGCAAAAGAGAGTCAAAAGGATATTTGTACATAATATGTAGTCATGAATGCCCTCTACTATATTTCCTCAGGACATTAATATTTGGCCTACTATCAACCATAGCAGCGCATTCGAGGTAGAGTTGACACGTCGGGAGGGTGGGCACAGTTCGATTCTCGTAAGACTCAAAGCGAATTCATGTCACGCTGGTGGGGAGAAGAAACGGAATAAGTAGATTCCGACGTGAAAGACGGAGATGATTCGGGAAGTGCTGCATTATTGGGGCGCGCCGTAGGCCCGCAACCACCATCCGTCGCGCCGTGACAAACGGGGAAATTGCACAGGAGTGCCTGGGAGTAACTGGTACTGTGGATCATGAATCCTAAACCCACCAAGTAGCAGAATATCCTATCTTTAGTGGCACAAGCTAGAAATATGATAGCCTATGGCAGCCCAGCAGAAACCTGGAAACATTTAAGCGGTTGCCCATTGGTCAACCGGCATTCCAACTTGCTTGTTTCAGCTTCCCAGCGTCGTGACGCCGACGAGTCGTTTGTGTCAGTTACTCCGTCGGGTGTGTTTAAGGGTGACACTGCCATGTTAACTTCCGCATTGGCCACATCGCATTTGTGTCATCGCCCCATATGCTTGCAATTCTTGGCTTGTCAGAATAAGAAGGGTATTCAGCGTAGCTGGAGAAGGTAGACACAAAAAGGTTTTGCTATATCGTGCTGCAGCGTCCTCCCATGTACCTACCCCCTAAGGATACCCACGCAAACCTCAACTTCTACTCCACCCCCCTTCACTCCATCACCCACAAACGCACCCTTAACCCTCTCACACGCCCAACGCGTAAACTTCAACACCTCTTCATCGCGTAACGAAGGAGGGACATGCGGTGAGAGCGTGATTATCAACTGCGGTTCTGGTCCTCTTGGCGTGTCGGGAAAAGGAGATGAGGAATCTGAGGGTGAGAGAGCAGATCTTGGCGCAGACCGTAATCCAAAAGACTTCGTGTCCCCCTGTCCAGGCGGACACACCTGCCACACATGCGGAGCAGGAAGACTCATGACGTGTTCGTGTCGCTCGATTTCGCGGACGACACGCCAGAAGGATTCCATTTTGGATTCTAGGTTGTTCGTGCCTTTTGCGCTTGCCATCCCTTTCACGCCTGTCATACCCATGTTTATACCACTCATACCTCCCATGCTTTTCGTGCTAATACCACCCACGCTCATCGCAAACGACGCTGCAGGTGCAGTCTGCAACAACACACCGCCTAGGACTATACAAGCTGCGTATGCAACGTGCGTGGTGATGATGACCTGGAGAGTCGCTAGAGAAAGGTCGAAGGGTGTGTAGTGTGCGCTGCATGGAGAGTTAGCGTAGGCAATGTCATCGAGCAAAATTATTTGAAGGTAGGTCATTGGGCAAGCAGTGTTGCGAGCGAGGAGAAAGGTCGTGGCGAGAAATAATAATCGAACAACATGTCGAACAAGTACTCACACATTCAAAACCATCTCACCCCCCAAAATCGCCACACAAAATAGAATCGGAGGAAGAGCGTATGGATTCCTCAGTATTCTCTCCCATGGTGCTTGCACTTGTCCTCTTCCTGGGACCAGGGACGATGGATGGAGTCGGGAGCGCTGAAACAGGGAGAGTGGGGATGGGAAGTGTATGTGTTTGTTCGTTACTGGTGAAATGTGTTAGCTGAGGTTTAGGAGGTAGAAAGGCAAAGGGGAGAAAGGAGGGAGAGGGAAGAGTGCGTCCGAACGAGTATGCAATCATTGTTCGGATTAGATACAATCATGTTATCATTGCGCACCCAACCCGCAATGGGGCTATACGAAACGGAACGAAACTCGGACAAAACAAGAACCACGTGAAAAGAGGGTCGAAGGAAAACACACACCTCTAACCAATACATCATGGTGCTCGAACACAGTGGAAGTAGCAAGGAGCGAGAGGAGGACGATGATGACGAGACCGAGGGGGTATCTCAGTCTGTGTATGTTGTCATTGGCGTAGATCCCCCGGCACAAGAAGCAGATCAAGAATCAGAAGGCCAAAACGAAAACCAAACCCCAAAGAAAGAAAATCAAGCCCATCAGCTTCACCAAAACAAACAAGAAAAAAAGAAGACGCACCCCAACATTTCAGGTCTCTCATCCCCCCAGTGATGATGATGCCCATCATTCCCCATCTCACCTGCGCCGTGCAGACCCAGGCCTCGCGTGATACCTCCAGCTGCGTTCAGTGATGCATTCAAAGCTAGCACTGATGCAGTTGATGCAGCGGAGGGAGGGGAGGGAGAAGGATGCCCGTGTCCGTGTCCGTGTCCCGCAGAAAGGAGAATATGTTCAACAGCTTCTTTGGCTACGTATACGCCTGCGAACATGAGGTAGACACATTGGGCGAAAAGGAGGGTTGTTTGTGTGCGTGCTAGGCTGGGTAAGGGGTTAGCGTGAGTAGGTGACATTGGGGGTGGAGGGTAGAGGGTGGGTGTACGCAGGAACATGGATATATGTGGAGACGACCGAAGAACAAAACTCACCCAAAGCCACCCTTGCTTCTCCCAAGAAGAGGCCCGCCCACTGCGATTCCAAACGCGTCGAACACAACCCAATACCCTAGGCCTGTACATGCCAACGACCCGATAGCTTGTCCGCGCACCCAGACCAACCCGCCTAAGCATAATTGCAGTATGCATGCAACTCGCGCCAAAAGACCATCTTTGCTTAGATTCAAATAATGATAAGGTAGTTGAGAGGGTGCAGGGGATGCTGAGCTGGAACGAGAGCTGGTGCCTGTTGTGAGATCGACCTTGCTAGAGCTTGCGCTCTCTCCGCTTTGGACGTTGCTCACTGGACTCCATGGGGACATCGGAGCAGGGGTAGGAGCCGTATGCAACTCCTCAGATTTTGCTTCCGGTTGTGGTTGACGAGCAGGATCAAGGAAAGAAAAGAAGTTATGAGAGAGGGAATGTTTATGATGATGACCTCTACGTGCTGTCACGCCAGCTGGGACTGCACCTGCAGAGTCTGACTTGGGCATAGAGCCCGAGGAGCCGAATGAAAAAGAAGCGGTACGGTCATGCCCGATCTGAAAGGGCTCGCTTTGAGATGCGGGTATATGAAGGTCGGTTTTGGATTGTGGATTGTTATTCGGGGCAGATTCGACGTCTGAAGGGAGATCTTCAGAGATGGTTGCGTGTGGGCGGGGAAAGAATAGCGATAGGTTGCGGGAATGCATTCGGCTGTGTCTTCGTCCATGGCCTCTGGGTCCTTCTGCAGCGTCGTCAACCTGACCCGGTTCAAACGGATGAAGTGGGACATGGAATGTATTCGCAAGCGGGGATGGCACGGGTGGTATGAACGGACCCGAGGATATACTTCGTACCCGAGCATGGGATGCACGGAATGGCGAGCTAGGCGGTGAGTTCAAAGAAATACTGGGTGGGCGTCTCACTGTTGGTGGACGTGCTGGTATTCCTGGACCAAGCTGTGGTAATCCGAGTCTAGCAGGCGGCGCTGTCAACGTAGGCGCCGTCGATGGCTCATTACTGTCTGGAATGAGGACAAACGTGTCACCGTCGTCTACGTCTTCCTTGCTGGACTTTCGGCGGTGCATGCCTGCACTGCTAAAGTAATTATGATTCTAAAGAGAGTGGAATGGAGAAGGAGCGGCTTGATGGTTGTCGTCTAATTTACGTCCCGAGTGCTTATTTGGACTCAGTGCACATCCTTGAGCATCAACCACCATCCGACGTCAACGATAATTGCCAGGCAATCATTGACGAATAAAATCACATGCAATATCAATTCATCTCCCAGAATGCGACGACGACGGTTTCACGAAGCGTCACGCCGGCAAGCCGTTGAAAAACTCTACGAGCATGCCAGATGCTGACCTGGCTTGGTCGACCATACTTAATTCCGAAGAAGAACCCACTCGGTGAGCATCCTTGCCCATAGTGCTACATGAGTATTAAATATTAAATATCAAGTATTTGGTGGTGATGCATCCTTCCTTACACCCTGTTCATGATTGTCCAGCCGTCCAAGACTCTAAGTTAGTAGTATTAGAGGTGTTACAATAGACAACGTTGCGGAGTTTCAATCTTCCGTTGCCTCTCACCTTCGAGGACCTGCGACGTTTGGAAGACGCGAGTTGCGTTAAACTATGGCATATTGGTTTTTGTCATATGATATGTAGGTAAGTACTAGGTCCACGTTCGTGTGCCCATTAATCTTTTTCTTTGACCCCAGGCCTGGATCTTGCAGGATCGGTCAACATCTCGCACCGGTTCCAACTCCAGCGAAATGATCCTGAACAACTCTCCTCGAACTCTGTACCCGATACGTCTTCCTTGTGTACATTTGCACTTTTACGTTGAATCAGGAAAAGTCGTGCATACTTATACGCACTCAAATTGCGTACGTGGTTGATGTCTCGGACACTCCAGTCACACTCAGGGCGACGACGACGTTGCCAGCTCCTCGTAATGGTACCCACCCAATGAATATGCCCTCTTTTCGTAGTCTGGTGTGGCCGAAAATCCCAATCATTGATCCGGCATCATGCTCGAAGTGTGCCCTATTCAAGCAAGAGTTGGCAACTTTTCGAACGTGACGCTGAGTGGTGCCACTATCAATGACTGACTTGGCGGGAATGTGATTAGAATTATGAAGTACCCCCAACTCCATGGATACCTTTATTGATCGAGGATAAATCAAAATTCATGAAGTCCCTTAGTCGACATCCTTGCTCATATGCCAGCGCGCCGGAAGAGGGGTACAGTATCTGTGAAGACGTACACGTTCGAAGGTAGAGTATTTTCATCTTCAAGTCCGCTCAACGCGGTCTAACAGTGCTTGGAGGCGAGGGGCTTCAGATCAGATGCTATCATCTTGAAACGTCACGGCTGCGCGCAAGCATCACTATTCGCAGCGTAATTTCGACATAGATTCGAGAGACCCGCGTGGTACCGATAGGTGCGGGGTTAGGTCGTGATGGCATTCTTTGTGGCTATAGATGCAGACGGAAATGGTCTGGTTGTGACGATAGCTCCAAGGTTCCGTGTATCTGATCCTGCATTCAAAATTTGAAGTCTAGTAATCTCCTCGTTATTGTTATCATTCCAGAGATTCCTGCTGTTTCGCATCGCCACAACTGTCGTTAGCGCGGTCGTTAGCGCGTAACTTACTAATTCCTCATTGCAGTGTGAACTGCCTTGTCTTATCGGACTTCCTTTTGTAACATGAAGCACCCAAACCCGACTTGGACACATCGCCCTGAACTTTATGCACTGGAATGTGACCAGTCTCTAGGGTATGTAGCACAGGTATGGTCCACACCATGGGGTATGAGGGTCTCGGTGATGGCGGGGATGGGGGACGGTGTGCTACTCGTGGTCACACCGTACCCGTCAGCATGGTATATTCACGGGTAGCTGCACTAGTTCCGGGGATTTGCATCCTGCAACCGGGATCCTTAGGTAAACTAAGTAAGTACCACTGGAATGCAGTTACTCTTTTGTTACTAATTTGCTACATTTTCTTCAAGATCAGCCTATTTGTGAAGGTCATCGACACTATGTGGCACAGCAAGCTACATTTTTTTGCTATCATGGCGAGATCCGTCACCGAAGCAACGTCTGATGGATGGGTGATCTTGGCACATGATGACTCAATTCGTCTCTATATAAGTGTATACGAAACTGGCGAAGATGGATCTCCCAGTTTTCGCCATGGCTTCAAGTGGTATTCCGTTGGATACCGGCGCTTTAATGTCAGCAATGCTGGAAGGCATTTTATATGGTGAGTATCGTACATTGTCGAGTGTATTCGTCCAATGTCTATCAAGCTAGGGTTGACTTTCCTCTCCAGGTTTTTCAGTACTCATGTTTATGGGTACCATCTTGTCTTTTAACTACAAACAACATGTGCGGGACATCAATCGCCCAATCTTCGCAGTGGCCATTTTACTATTGATACTGAGTACCGCAGTGAGCCTTTCTTGCTTCTTACGTCTGTGGCATGGCATCTGCTGAGTTTCCCAAGCACGTTGTCGTGAGCATCATTCGTGTTGAAGATGGACTGGTAAAAGATCGCGACACTTACCCAGGCGGGCCAGCGGCATTCTTCGCAGATATTTCACAAGAAACGTATGTGATCAAACATGCGTTGTACACTTTGCAGACTCTACTTGCTGATGGGGTGGTGGTATGTTCATATTTCTATCTACCAGCCTAGACCCTCAGCTCATAAAAGCGCCTTGCCTGGCAAAAGATTTATCGCTGCTATATTGTTTGGCAATCCGTCTGGGTAATCATCCTACCAATCATACTGTGGTGCAGCGTCGCAGGTAAGGCCGCACTGATACTCATGAAGAAGTTGCGGAATCTGATGATACCTTGCAGTGACTGGTATCCATGCGGTATACAGTGCTTCGCAATACAATACTAGCGTGTTCGATCAAGAGCTTGCGACATGGATCATAGGGTTCTTTATCTCGACTATTGCAGCTAATGTGTTGAGTTCAGGTAAGCTCGTTTCTGTGAGCACAATATGAAGACTCTGAATTTGTCCAGGATTATTAGCATATCGGATATGGGCAATTGAACGCAAAATCGCTTCAATTCGCGCTAGTGCGAAGGGCACTATGATGCCAGTAATATACGTGCTCGTGGATGCCGCCGTTTTGTACTCTGTGGCACTTGTCACCGCACTAATCTGTTTCCTTTGCTCTAACAATGGAGAGTCTGTTATGGTAGACCTGGTAATTCCTCTTTAAACGCTTGTTATTGAGATATTCTGAGCTGCCATCAACTAGGTCATGCCGATCATATCGATTTCCTTCTACATGGTGCCTATTCGCGTCGCCATCAATAGACATCACAATTACCTCTCGACTGTAGGGACGACCGCCGGGGCGGAACAAGGCAATTTGCAGAAATACCCTATGACGCCCTGGCAGGTTCATGCATCCCAATGGACGCGTAGTGACAGTACTTCGGCATACGGAATAGGGAATGAACACCAGCCGTCAGGACTTCAGGGAGGAGGTCACCTCCTTGGGCGTCGGCAAAGTGGTGGCGACGTCATGGCCGAATGTGAGGAAGTGATTAGAGCCTCTCAAGTGGAACACCCGAATCCTATCCCCCTTGTTAATGGTAATGCCACAAATTGAAACTTCTTCAAATACTAATAATGAAGCTTGAAGACTCGATGGTGGAAAAGAAATCCACACTTTCAGTACCATTTCTCTCGTCAAAACCGCCATGCGATTATGCAAAACAGAATTGGAGGAAGAGCATAAGATTCCTCTTCTCATGGCTCTCGATGGGAGCGACCCGGGCCGGACTGAGGAGGGTAGAAGCCTGAGTTATTGGTAGTTTCGGAGATAAAAGGAAGACGTCAGGTGATGTGTCCGATTGTACTACTATCACTCCCTATAATCTGCAACATTTTCAGCAAATCTTTTGTAGCTCATCAATCGCTTCTTACTATCCTCCACAAATTTAGAGTGTTATAGATTCGTACCGCCTCTATATGGATCTTATTTTTTCTTATTTTTAAAACATTGTGGTGTGGTGTCGGATGAAAGCCGAGAAAATTCAGGGTCTGACTGTTAATCTGCAAAACATGGTCACGTCGTGACACGTCAACTTTGATATATCGAGGTTAGTAGAGGAGATTGAATTTGTTACACACTCTCCTATCTGGCTGTCACGTTTTCAGACATGTCGTCAATTCTTCCTCTATAGCATCTTAAAATGACAAGATGAGCTTTATCGAAATTGTGCACTGTAATCCTGACAAGGTGATCATGTTATGCTCCAGGTATAACTTCGTGAATATACCTGCAGGATCTATGGGATCTGGGTGATTTATGTTGTTGCATGCTTAAAAATTACCACTTTTTCATCTCTCGCAGCTGCAACACACAAGAAATTTTCATTCTACTTGGACAGTATATCATATATAAGTACTCTGTGCATGCTTGAATTTTTTCAATGTCAGTTAAGCACGATGTTGAAGTGCTATGAACTTTTTGCATATTAGCAACCGTGGACATATTATAGGGAGTGATAGTATCTGCTGGGAGGGAACACCGCAATGCAATTTCAAGTGGGGAGACGATATTACCATCCTGAAAATTTTGAGAACGGTAACATTTCAACGGTTAGTGCGTGCCATCGGATGAGTCAGAATAGCAGCTGCACCTGGCCTTCCCAATAAGTAGCTTTAGTAATACTGGGCAGTTACGTGCTTCGTCAATTACTAGAATAGTCATTTGCGCTCAAATACCAACACCAGCCATAAACCTTGCCCTAAACACTGCTGGTACTTGGGAATAATCTATGTATAAGGTACGGTAATTCCCGTGCCGTGCCCGTTTCGTCCTAATTCCTCCGCTTGTTATACGAACCATTCCCACGGCTTTCCCTCCCCCCCCTCATCGTCGTCCGTGTTGTCCTCCCCCCCCTCATCGTCGTTCGTGTTGTCGAGGCCGTCAGGGCTACCTACCGATATGTAGGCTTAGTCCCGGGCCTTGCTCTTGATGGGCTGACCACTGTTTGTGTCCTCGTCTCCCTTCAACGCCCATTCCTCTCATCATGGTGCTCACCGTTGTTCAACGGTTCTTCCAACCTCATGCTGGCAAGGTACGTATTCACTGGGGATTCATGCTAAGTACCTACTGACTTGGTATCATCCTCAACAGTCCTTTCTCCTCCTCCGCTTCGCAGACGACAC
>JRHT02000096.1:138591-149660 GCA_011800875.2 Suillus brevipes Sb2
TTCTCAATAGCTTTCAGTGTTAGTGTGACATCGTTTATTTTGGACTTCATTGATATTCTGATACCTTTGGACTTGTGAAGCTTATACTCCTCATATTCTTCGACAAGATGGTCTTTTTTACCCTGAGAGAGCTCGTAGTATTCGTCGGTGTAGTTATGTAGAAGATCTTGCAGCACATCTTTTCCAGACTTAGTTAGAACTAATTGCACTGTCAGTGCTCGAACAAAATAAAAAATGCATCATACCGTTGAGCTAGGGTCTAGTCTATGTGTCCGAGTCGTCGAGTGATGGAATGGATGATGTACTACTGCTGTGCTACGCGTGTCTGTAGACTGTCTTACTAAGCTATGGGGATCTCCGAGAGCCTTGGTCTCTGGACTGCTGCCTTGGGACCCCTGGTCCATGCACCCCCCTGAAAAACAACTGGCGCCGCCCTCGACGCCACTATCAGCCATCAGTTCCTTCTTCTTCTTCTATCTTCTGACGTCGTTATCGGCCATCTGTCCCTTCTTCTTCTATTGTTCCACCTTTTCCGCTCTCTTCTTCTTCTTCTGCTTCTTCATCAACTCCGTCTTCTTCATCCTCTTCGTCGTTTCTCTCTCGTCTTGTCTCTTCTTCCACTCTCTCTTGCGTCTTTGTCTTGCTCTGGCTCTCTTCACTCTGTTTCTCTCTGCTCTTTCTGCTTCTTTCTTCCTGCGCTTCTTGATCTTTTGCTAGTTGCGTTCCTTGCCTGGGAGTGAACGCTCTCAACCTCCTCGCACTAAATTCTCCTTGGAGTGGGATTCCCTTGATTGTCTCGAGTTTGTATGAGTTCAGTATCCGCGTCTGTACTCGGTGTGGAATTGACCATTTCGGTATGAATTTACGTTCGTTCTTGAATGTATAATCTAAATCGCTGCGATAAATCTGAACCAGTTGACCAGGTTTAAATATGACTTCACCGGGCGCTCTCTGAAGCAATTTCTTGTCGAATTTCGCTTTCCTCTTGATCGCATGATGTACTATCTCATCGTATCCGTCCATCCTTTGCTGTTCTACGTATGCAATTTGCGCTAATACGTCTGAGGTTCGTAATGTCGATATGCTATCTTCGATGGTTGTTGCTGGTGTGTTGATTACGAGTCCTAACAATAATTCTTTAGGGGAAAATTTCAGCGCTGGCAACAATCTATAATTGAGAGCATGGACCGCATCATCTAAATGATCCGGCCATGACTTAGGCAAATTGTCCCATGTCGCTTCTTGGCTTTGATCTTCTCCTATCGCTGGTGCGCATAGCCTTTTCAGTACGTGTAGCAGGAGTTTATTCGTTCCTTCTACTAAGCCGTTGACCCAAGGTGAATATGCTGCGACCGTGTGCAGTTTGCATCTTCTTGATTCGCAAAACGCTCGTACTGCGTCATTGTTGAAGTGTTTCCCTCCATCTGCCATGAACGTCTCCGATGGGGTGAACGCGCTGAATATTCCCTTCAGGCTCTCTATCGTTGTCTTCGCATTACCCGCATTCTTGAACTTGAACGCCCAAACGTGTTGCGAAAACGTGTCTAGATAGACTCCTATTGTGGTGTACCCGCTTTTGCCTTTCGGGAGTGATAAGTAGTCTCCAACGAGCAGTTCAAATGGGTGTCGCCTAGTGATTGGTTCAAATAGTGAGTGTATGTGCGTTGGGCCAAAGTTTTTACACTTAGCGCATTCTTTGATAGCTTCGAGAATCGATGCCTCGAGCTTTGGGCTGCATATTTGGTCCATAAGTGCGATCTTGATTGCGTCCCGTCCCCAATGGCCTCCCTCTGCGTGCGTCTTTGCTGCTAATACCTTCGCTTCTTCTCTTGACATACACTCTACCTTGGTTCTTGCTCGTGCTGCTGTGCCACCTTGCAGTTTCCAAAGCTTCCCATCTTCTATGACGTACTGTTCTGCTCTGTGTCGTGCTCGGCGCTTCAGTCGAATATCCTTGTCTTGATCCTGGTTGTGTATCGCTTCTATAACTTCCTTAAATATTGGTTCGTTAGTAAATCTCGCGCTGAGTGTCTCTACTGATTCGCTTGTAGATGCAATGTGCATGATATCATTGGTTATACCTATTCTCGCTTCCCAATCCTCACTTACCGTCCATTCACTCCCATCTCCTGGCGCTGGTGGCGTGTTCTCCCATTTCCTACTGAGCCCATCAGCGACGACATTCAGCTTTCCTGGTACGTGCCTTATATCCACGATGTGATACGCTAATATTCCCTCTCTCCACCTTGCGTGCGGTACATTCAGATGTGGGTTTAGTAGCGTGTCCTTCATCGCGCTGCAGTCTGTCTCTATTTCGACTGGGAAGCCCCATATTATGCTTGCAAATTTGTCCAAGCCAAATTTGAGCGCTGCAAACTCCAATAGGTACGATTTATACTTCTTTTCTGTTGTCGAAGTTCGTTTTGATGCAAATCCTAGAGGGTGTAAGCGCTCTATCCACTTCCCTGTCGTCGTTTGTGTTCTGATCCTCTGCGCTAGGACCGCTGCAAATCCTTCGACACATCCATCTGATGTTACTACGAAGTGCGATCCATCGTATCTCGGTGCTTGTAATACTGGTCTTGATGTTATCGCTGTTTTCAGATCTAAAAATGCTTTAGTATGCTCTTGTGTCCAAACTGTACTTAGCTTGAAGTTGCTCATGGCTCGACGATACGCTGCTTTCGACATTGTATTGTCTACTGGTACTTTGAGCAGTAAGTTTCGTAGCGGGCCTTCTCTTTTCGCGTATGCATTGATCAGTGTGCGGTAAAAGCCTGTTAATCCTAGGAACGAGGCCAAGTTCTGTGCGTCTTGCGGTTGTCTCCAGTCTACTATTGCTGTAAGCTTCGTTAGATCTGGTTTGACGCCGTCTCGTCCTATTGTCCCTCCTGCAAACTCGGTCTCCGACATACATAGCTTCGTCTTGCTAGGTGCGATTGAGAATTGACACTCCCTGAAACGCTGAAATAAAACCGTTAGTTTGTCGATCATCTCTTTAAACGTACTTGTTGCGCAACCACCGTCGTCCATGAATAATTCCATATAGTGCGTTATCAAGAAATCGTGTAACCTTTCTGCTAACGTGTCGCAAAACGCTGTTGGCGCTCCTGTGATCCCCATCGGCATTCTCTTGTACCAGAAATAACCTCTTCCTTCGATGTAAAACGCTAGGAATGGTCGCCATTTCGCTGGTACTTCTATTGCGTAGTATCCTGCTGCGAAGTCAAAAATTGAAATATAACGCTGACCACTTAACCTCTGTTGCTTTGCTAGAATGTCTCCTTGTGGCATAGGTACCACTTCTGTTACCTTGTTTAATTGTGCGAAATTCTGACATATTCTCCATTTCTTCGGTCCTTGTTTTGTCTTCTCCTCCTCTTGCGGGGGTGTTACTTCTCGCGGTGGTAACTCGTACGCTGGGCGTAGTCCTGCTGCTCGATGCTGATCGTTTATTCTTTGCTTCAGCTCGTCCCAAGGTAAGCCTCCTGCTTCATGCGCTCTCTGTGCTATGACCGTCGTTGCCGTGCATCGGATTAATTCTGGTGGGGCTCTTTCTATGATATCCGCGTTCAACATGTCGTTGATTCGTTCGTTATAGAATTTTGATTGTTCGGGTGTTAACGGCCGTTGGTGCATGCGTAGGTTGAATTTTGCGTTTTCTGGAACGTTCAAATTTAGCGCTGCTCCCGGAATTGGAACTACTTCCTTTAATGTCAGTGCAAAGCTGTCTGCATTGTCCGCGACTAGTTGTTCTAACTCCTTTCTTTCTGCTTCTGATAAGTCGCTCCCGAACTTGATCTGCCGAATGATCTCTTTGATTCTTGCTGGATTAAATGGGTTCGTTCGCCTTGAGTATATTGTCGGTTCGTCTTCTCGTTGTTCAATCTCTGGCAACTCCGCTAACAATTGATTCTCTTCTTCTTCCGATGTCGCTAGCACGTTGATGCTAACACTTTGCTCTATGGTGTTGGGTGTGTCAATGCTTTGCTGCTGCACTGACTCTATTGGCATTGCGACTTCCCTCGAGGGGAGCTTCTCACTCCCCTGTGTATCTCTTTTCATTCCACTCGTTTCTTCTCGTCTCACGTACGTCTTCGTGTGCTTCCATTGGCCCATGGGTATGTCTTCGGGTCTCGTTTTGCTTCTTGTGTTCTCTTGCGTTCTCTCTGTTCGTTGTTGTTTTTCATCCAGAGTTAAT
Source organism: Suillus brevipes Sb2 (assembly GCA_011800875.2). Lineage (NCBI taxonomy): Eukaryota > Fungi > Basidiomycota > Agaricomycetes > Boletales > Suillaceae > Suillus > Suillus brevipes. The sequence goes on from JRHT02000096.1 coordinate 142,793, forward strand.
TGCGTTGTTTCGTCTCTTTGCAGCATTCTTCGATCCGCTATCTGGTTGTCCAATTGAATTGTTTGCGTTTCGTCGGATATCGAGATGGTGTCCGTTGTATATTCGTGCGTCGCGTTGAATGTCTTGAGTGTTGGTTTCCCGAACAGAAAACCCCAGCTTCCCCCGCTGTTGAACACTTCGAATGTACTTTGCGCTTTGACTCCCTCGATTCTAATAGTTCCTGTCCACTTTGCAACTGCTTTCACTACGCTCCCGTTTGCCATGCGTAACCTTCTGTCCGATGTGCTCCAATTGTGTAGTCTGTGCTTGACTTTCTCGAATATTGATGTGCACATGGCGCTGACCATAGCGCCATCGTCGAATAATGCTCGAATTCGGACTATCTCTCCTTGTGGGCCTTCGAGCTCTATACGGTGTATGAACGGTATCGCCTCTCCGTTTTCTAACTGGGGTTTTGAGGTGTGTGGATGTCCGACCGAGTACAGATCAACTATCTCGATTGCGTTGCGAGATTGGATAGTACATGCGATACTCTTAGCTACACGTCCAGCAGAAACTTCGGGGCTATGAATCACATTGTTATCCTCGCATGTTGCCTCCTTGCATGCGAGGATCTCGACTCTGGCTTGGGTATCTTTGAGACTCTGGGTCGACGTATTGCTCTGTTCTACGTCGACCCGTCCGCTTTTCCCTGTTGCTCCACTAGTTCTTCGATCCATCCTCCTTGTTCTTCATATCCGCTGTTGATAACGAGCGAAATAGGTGTCGCTGCTGCTCTGTTGTATGCTCCTAATGTTCTGCTCACTATTGCTCTCCAGGCTGACTCTTTGCGCGATAGGCGTTCTGCATGATCCATCGGTATTGGGCAATTTCGTCCATTGTGCCCATGAGTTCCACACGCAAAGCACTCGCTCGATGCTACAGCTGCTGTGCCCGGTTTCAACGGGTATCCCGTTTCCTGAGTGACTCGCGTGTTCTCTCCCCACTTCGCGTTCCATTGTGCTAATTGCGCTGCGTAGGCTATCTGTCCTGTCGCTGTGTCTGGGTGGTGTGGTAATGCGCTTATCAGCTGCCGAACTGCATTCTTCCCTTCCTCCGTTATCATGAATGGCTGCTGCGTCGTGATCTGTTGCCGACTGTATACTGGTTGTTGGCTCTGTCGGTTAAATGCTGCTGGGACTCGTGCGAATGCGCTATTGGTTGGAGGTGTAGTCGAAGGAGCTGGTGCGTTGACTGACATCTTGTTGAACTGACTTTGTAACGCTGCGATTGGGTTCTGTGGTGATGCTCTGGACTGAACTCGAGCTAAGTCTGCTCGTAGCGTTGTGAGTTCTTGCGCTTGCTTCGTCTTCTGCTCCTGCTTCTCTGCTAGTCGGCTCCCTTTCAACTCTGTCACCGCTTTTGTGAACTCCGTCCACGTCTTGTACTCCTCGTCTTTGAGCAAGTCCTTCACGACATCCGGGAGCTTGCTTCGAACCTGCCATATCATTGACGTGCCTTGTTCTATGCCTGCGCTAGTGGCGAACTGCAACGTTTTTGCTGCCCACGCGACATGCGACCAACATTCTCTGTCATACATCGTCGTCTTCTTCCCCACTTCTGCGCTTGGAAGAATGTGCTCCAAGAGCTCTCTCTCGTATTCCGCCTTTGTTTTCTCTGCAATGACGACTGGTGGCCATCTCTTCTCGAATGCCGTTACGAAAGCCGTCCATGTAGCTTTGTCTGCGGATGTGAGTGCTTTGAACCAAGTCTCGGCTTGCGAGCTCGTTCCTAGGTAGTCTCCATATGCTTCTAGCTTATCATTGAGCTGAGTTACGGCCTGTTGTCGCATAGCGCGATTGAATGATTTCAGGAAATCCGCTGGATTCTCTGATGCTCTTCCGTCTCCATGGAATATCTGCGGGGTTTCTGTGGGCATGCTGACTTTCGATTGCATGTTAGATACAAGTGCAAAAAATTTGTCGAGGTCGTAATCTGGTGCTGCTGCGACGGATGAAAGTGGCTCTGTTTTCAAGTGACGAAGTCTAGATTTGAATCCGAGCCAAGGTATCTCGAAGTCTAGTTCTGGGACCTCTAGTTCTGGGAATGGGACGTTGTTTTTATCTCTCTCGTCGTCGTCTAGGCTGCTAAGCGATGATTCGCTCGAGGGAGTTGTTGTGTTTTGTGACGGTGGGTTCTCTGCGTCTACTGGGGGGGGTATTGCTGCTATCTCTGCCGACCAATCTGACCAGTTCATTTTTGAACGTACGTTGGTCACTGCTTTTCCTTTTGCTGTTCTGGGTCTCAACTTTTCAGTATTGTGCATCAGGTGTCCACGTAAAAAAACAGGATAGACGTAGCCTCTTTGTTATCTTTTTCTGGTATTAATCGTCTCTTCGACGTAATAAGATTGCTGTTTTCGAATCGAAGCTTCTCTATGTTCTGATTTGCTAGCTAAGCTGAAACTGCGACTTCTGCAAATTGCTGAAATGCTAAAACGAAGCTGGGAAAGTTCAATCCGCTCTGTTCACCACGATGAGCTAGGGTCTAGTCTATGTGTCCGAGTCGTCGAGTGATGGAATGGATGATGTACTACTGCTGTGCTACGCGTGTCTGTAGACTGTCTTACTAAGCTATGGGGATCTCCGAGAGCCTTGGTCTCTGGGCTGCTGCCTTGGGACCCCTGGTCCACCGTTTTCATCCTTCTCCTGGTTTTTTTTCCAGCAAAAGGCGTTCCAGGCGTTTGACTTCGAACGCTTAAAGCGCAGCCCTCCGCGGCCAATGTACAAATCATTTGTCACACGTCGGATGCTCTTGTGGTGAGACGAGGCAATGGTCTTCACAGCGTTGTCGATAGAGAGCCAAGCGTCGTCAAGTGCTACCTTAAAATCCTTTGATTTCTGACGACGTTGGGCGGTGAGACAGGCTCTAGCTTCCTTGCTATGGACGACCTTCGGACGCAAACGGGATAAGCCTTGCGAACGTTGCGAACGACTCTTCGTCATGTTCGAGAAATGACCGGTAACAACTTCACACTGTAAACAATCCAATTTATAGACTTCAGAGAGCCTGAGGAATGAACTAACGACATAAGGGTTGGTCAACAAATATGCATATATACATTAATGATGAAACACGCTAAAATTTCATGCACTTACGACAAAACAACGAGCGCCGTGATCTAGAACATCAAAACAAGACCGAAAAAATAAAGTGCGCAAATGAAAACAAGTGTCCCTAGCACCTTGAGAAGCACAGATAGTAGCACTGAAGTCTGGGGGCATGCATACTATTCAGTTTCATTCAATAAATACATTGATATTCATACCTTTTCGAGATTGTTTGACGGAGTGCCACTCAAGTCCGCATGGAGGGCCTTCGTCAAATTAAATGCCTGTTCATATGTGAGATCCCATTTGGGGGACCTTAAGACTACTTCCCAACGGCTACTGTGCACGGTAACAATGAGATCACGTAGTTTCAAAATCGCTTCATCACCGATTTTGAAGCGATCAAGCACAGCATCAGTATTGGGACCGATGCTGAGCAGGGGCGCGAAAACCTTGGGTTCCAGTATGACATTCTTCCTGTCCAACAAGAAAGCATCAGCAATTCAACGCTGTTTGATCTTCGGGCTTCCGACGGAGCCTGAAGAAGCCAAGGCCGTGGCGTGCTTCACAGCTGCTGACTTTGAGTTTGGTGGCATGGATGACTTGGACGAAGCAGCAATGACGAAGTCGCGCTGAAACTGTTTGGGAGGGCGAGCCGAACATCGAATTCGAGCCCCAGTAGGGGACAATGGTGCAGGTAAGGATGGGGAGCCTGTTGGGTTTACTGGAGTTGCAGCTGATCTGTAGCAGTAGTTGGATATGTCAGAAGCAGATAAAAAAAATGAATCAAAACATACACCGATGCGGAGGTGTGATATTTTCTTTGCTGCAACGCTCCATAAAACGCTTGAGATGCGGTATTGCGAACTCCTCACAGAATGCCTGCACGAGGACGGAGACGTCTCCTCCAATTTGCTCGGGTACCTCTTGCAGTTCTCGTGGAGTGATATAAAGGTCGACTGCAATACGATCGGGAGTGATGGTCTCGGTGATATGAGATCCAGGGCAGCGAACGAGAAGAGACAGCCCGCCATCAAGACAATCTTGAGTAGCAAGCTAAGATGGTGCTAAGTCAGGTTCAACATAAGATACTCATGGTACGTACTGCATCAAACACGTCTTCAAGACCCGCCTCGACAAAATCCTCATGACTCAAGCTCGGCCTCTCCGTGAACGATGGAATCTTGTTGAAGGCTACATAAGCAGGATGAAGACCGCCAGGTGTCCTCGTGTGGTAGTGGGTGCCGTCGAGATGTGACTCTTTTCTGAGTAGCGCACAAGCAGCTGCTTGACGCTCTGCATTGCTGAATCCTAGTGCGAATTTGGAGTTGGAGTAGATAGCTGCTAATCCAGCAAGGGTAAAGCGCGGCGGACAATAACTCAACTCATCTTGCACCGGATTGTCTGTAGGGCTTGTCTTTGAATCAGTAGAAGCAGACATTGTAGTGGTTGAAGGTGGGATGCGAAGAGTGATGAAAGTATTATATGTAGCGGCGCCTATCTTGATATCTAGTAAAGTTGAGTGCAGTCGCCATCTGAATTCAAGTGCAAAGATACCAGTCCCATAGTAAGCGCTGCACATGGCGAAAATGAGGCAAAGGTGTAATGGAATGTGGTCTCGGGGGTGAATTGAGGACCGTTTTCGTTCATAGACTGATACTGATAGAGAGACTCGGAGGTCACCTGATTCATAGACTGATACTGATAGAGTGGCCTGCCACTGGCAGTGGTTCAAGTTCATAGACTGATACTGATAGCGGAGATGCCTGGTTCATAGACTGATGCTGATAGAGGCGAAGGTAACGTGTTCTTGGGGGTGAATTGAGGACCGTTCTGGTTCATAGACTGATGCTGATTGAGGCAAACCTCCGAGTCAGTGAACCGGTGAAGGTGTAAATGGAACCTGGTCTTGGGAGAGAACCGAGGACCGTTCTGGTTCATAGACTGATGCTGATAGAGGTCTGGTTTGGACTGATACTGATAGTGGTGAAGGTGTAAGTAAAACATGATCTCAGGGGTAAATTGAGGATTTCGCTGTCATTCTGGTTCATAGACTGATGCTGATAGTGGCAAAGGTGGAATGAACGACACAGGGACTCGGAATGCCAGATACTTTCAATATTGACAGACATGTACTCGACACATTAAGTCTACTAATCTACAATAGTCGATATATAATCTGCCACGGCCTGGGTAGTCCGTATCTGCTCCTCATATTCCACGACTTCTGTAGCATGCTCCAAAGCGGTGGTATCAGTGTTATTGTGATCTGGAATTGATTTAATCACAATATATTCAATACCTGAAATTTGGAAAGACAAACACACCGATTGAATGATTCAAACGCTCTACCGCACTGGACTCGTCCTCTACCAAGGAACCAATCCGTCGTCCATGACCTCGAATACCTGAAAAACTAGATTGCGACTCAATTTCATCGAGCCGGAACAAATGCACTGAGTTAACTGCGGAACGCAGTTTCCAGCACTTCTCCAGCTCCCTACCCAGTGGAGGATTTGAGTGAACGAGTTTGCTGATCATTGTAGACATTTGCGCGGTTTCATCACGAATGGCAGTGCACAGACGACGAACTTCGATATTGAGGCGCTCAACCTCTTCATGCGCACGACGAAGCTTGAAAAATTTGACGAGGGCTTGTCGATGTGTCGGCTTGGTCCAGTCGAGTTCACGAGTGTCCGTGCGTGAATATCGGAGAACGTCGAATTCTCCTATGAAGCTATACTCGGCGATATCCCTCCACAATAAGAGTGGTCGGGGAGGATTAAGGGCAGTAGCCTGCACGTTATACTTGTTGATGGCGTTCCGAATTGCGTCGGAGCGCCTCTGTAACGCCTTTCCTATTTGCTGTCGTAGCTTGTACCCTGCCAAAGGTGATCAGTTTCCCTCAAAACGCAATATCATTTACTTACCCGTCGACGAAAGTGAGAGCTTGGATAGTTCGAATAAGCGCATGACAACAAGACATTCTAACTCATCAAGAGCCGCGCGATACTTTTGGAGTGATGCTTCTTCCCTGTACTTGTTATATTCGTCACCCCCGATTGTCCACCGCTCTTCAATTCTAAGTCGACCCTCAAGATGGCCAGCGAAGGTTTCAGCGTGCTGGAGCTTGGCGTAAGCAGTGTCGACACGAGTTTGGGCTTGGCTTAGAGCGGCATTAATTTGGAAAATGTCACCAACAGCGACACACGTCAGCGCCTGATTGGCGGCTTCTCGCGCCTTGTCCCATTCTAACCTAAAATTAATGAATTTAGTAAAGGAGAATATGCGATGACTACCAGAGTCAAACTCACCGCTGTTCGGCCAGATCATCAAGAACTTGGACGTATCGAATTTGAAGTCTGTCGTTGAGAGGCTGCTCTTTCAGAGACTCGAGGTAGGATCGTTCGTCAGTATGGAACTGAGCAAAGTCGGCGTCTGTCAAGTTGAGAGCTTCTTTGACAGCCGACACTTCAATGGAGAGTTCGTGTATGAGGGTTAGCGCTTCTCGGTAATGGCTTCGTAAAAAGATGCCTATCAACACTATTAGTTGATCAAATGTTTGGCAGTGTGCGAAATGAGTTGTACTTAGCGCCACATATTTATCCTGGTCCAAGAACGCAAAATGCTCCTTGATCGTTTGTTGGCGATGAAACGGAGACGCATGTCTGGTACTCCGTGCAAGATCGTTTGAAAACGAAAATATATGTTCACATCCCTCACCCTCGGTCAATCCGGTCCCTTCAATGTACATAGGGTGCCAATCTAGTTGGCACCTT
>JRHT02000097.1:0-26630 GCA_011800875.2 Suillus brevipes Sb2
GAGGCTGGCCGATCAGCTCAACAGAATAGCTCAGCTGGCCGGCCACCCTATGCAAATTCCACCACAGGCCGAGCCTGATATACATACTGTATGGGGAGGCTGGCCGAGCAGTCCCACTGCAATAACTAGCTGATCTACCATAGTGCAGAAGCCCACCGGCCGGCCCTGTATCATTCTCTATATGAGGCATCAGCCCACCTAGGTTCTGCATGACCGGCCTATACAGCACTTGCATAGACCGGCCTATACAGTGCCTGCATAGACCGGCCTATACAGTGCCTGCATAGACCGGCCTATACAGTGCCTGCATAGACCGGCCGGTGTCCTGTATACCAGGTTTTGCAGGCCAATGTACACATCCTATCAACAGGTTTTGCAGTAGAAGTGACTGAAGGGTCTGGAGTGGTCATCAAATAAGAGAATGGACAAACCTCCGACGTCAGTTTGCTTGGACCATCGCAAGTCAATCTGTGGGATGAGAACATGAACCATCGAAAGCATTCCAAGGCCACAAAGCTCCTTCGGCGTGTAGAAGACGACAGGACGGAAATGGGATGGAATTTTGCTGAGAATTATGCATGGCGGGAGTGCACCATGTTGATGTGACGTGACATTGTAAAGCAATCATGTGGCGAAGGAAAGCCCCCAGCTGAAAAGATCACGACTGATGGTTGTGGTTATATCAGCGGTGCGGCCTTGATGACCATCATGCGAGTAATGAAGTACTCGAGTCGACCAACCACCGTGCAAGGGCGTATTGCTGGTGCCAAAGGAATGAAGGTTCTGCACCCAGATCCTGTGCATCAAGTCCAAGCACCGACTGGCGGGATGAGAAGACTGCGAACATGTGCGTGAGTTGTGGTGAAGGAAAGCCCCCAGCTGAAAAGATCATGACTGATGGTTGTGGTTATATCAGTGGTGCGGCCTTGACGACCATCATGCGAGTAATGAAGTACTCGAGTCGACCAACCGCCGTGCAAGGGCGTATTGCTGGTGCCAAAGGAATGTGGGTTCTGCACCCAGATCCTGTGCATCAAGTCCAAGCACCAACTGGCGGGCGGGTTGAGAAGACTGCGAGCATGTGCGTGAGTGGGCCAAAATAGAAGGTGGGTAGTAGGTCGGGATTGTCAGTGTGAATATAGGCATTCTTGGGCGAATGATATGGAGAGAGGTGAACAGAGCATGTGAAGGAGTTAAAGGATGCAGGAAGGCAATCTTTAGTATGTAGAAGAGGATGAGATGGGAAATAGGACGCCAGGTATATTGAGAATGGCTTGCCTCAGACTGATTGCGCCTGAAGAGCCTTAACTCTAAGGAATATGTCAGTGTCCACAGTGTGGATGACAAAATAATCCCCAGCCGTTTCAGGATCGTTGGCGAGAGCAGCTCCCCGAATGATTGACCGGACAGAAATTATCTCAGAGGATGAGCGAGGTTTGGCTCGCACACGCCATAGTCCAATGTCGTCATCTCGCCTTCGACGAGTACCGGCAATATTGACATCATAAGGATGAATTAGGGCAAGGGGGAAATCGGTGCCACCAATCGAGCAGGTGAACATGTATACGAGGCGAGCGAAAAACGGCTTGTCCGCAGTTTTAACCATGACGCAGTCATACCTAGGTGATCCATAGAACTTCGGATTACACCGAAGTAAGTCTCTGTGCGCGCGCCAGTCAACTATCGATTCGTAGTTAACCCGCAAGAACCGAAACTCCGTTATCTGATAGAAATGTGTAAGTGATATGATCAATTGGGTGTGAAGTACATTAGTTACATACCATGTCCTCTGCGCACAGGTGAATGCGTCTTTCGTCTGGTAACGGAATATGGTTCTGTGGTAGGAAGACGTTCAGGAAGCCGTTCAGCTTCATCCGAAAGTCGGTGAAGGCTCTATCAGTTCCATACATAGGCGTGATATCTGAAAAAGAGTGATTGCCTTGCTTCGATCCTAAACTTGAATGCGCATCAGTAATAGTCACGGTTTCGTCGAGTTCTTCATTGATCTTGGGGTCACAAGCGTCTCGTTGATTGTACTCGTCGAGTTCTTCAAGTTCAGTGCGCATAGTTGTCGAGGTCAGAAGCCATTCGTCGTAGTGCAGGATCTGTAACAATAAAACTATTAATTAGCCCAAATTCACGCGATAGTTATAAGTGGTGAACCTGAGAAGCAACATTCTTAAAATTAGTGCGCTGGAGGTAGATTTTTCGCAAAGCACCATGCATCTTTTCATTTGGCTTTGTATTGTAGTTGCGTGTCACGCCTTTGGCCAAAATATCGTCGAATACGTGCGAGATCAAGTGCTTCTTGGGAAAGTTCCAATTTTTGAAGGTTTCGGGTTGCGATTGGGTAATGTATTCCTAGTGAAGTGTCGGGCAATCATTGTCAAGGACATTTGAGAAAAAAAACAATGACTTACACCCATTATTTCTGAGAACTTTTGCAGCGCCAACTTTCCAGCTGCAATTGTATCTTCTGTATGGACTTCCAATGAAGTATATATATCGAGCTCGACGTAGTAGCGAACACAGCGAAGAAATAAGTGTCCCAGTTTACAGTGGGATGAAGTGAGGATATCCTGTGCCGCGAATATAATCATCTAAGTTTGTGTTAGTACCTAAAATCATCGAGAATGTGCAAATCAACTTGAACCTTTGACAGATGCCCGAGAACTGTACCATCAGTGAAATCCACTGCGATGACAGACGAAAAATGTGTCACATTAGGCCATCGTGGAAGGGCATCGAAGCTAAGGCAGTGAATCAGCAGTAGCATGTATTGTAGTGTCAATACGTACTTTTCATCGAGTTTGACCGATGCTTCCCGCCCAAGGTCCGAAATCCAATACTTAACTTCCTTCCACAGGTGGTCACCCCATAATCCTTCCTCGTTTGTATGCAAGCGGTCCACCGATAGCGCACGATGAACATCAGTATAAAGAATTTTCGAGAAGACGTTCTTACAATTGAATTACATCAGCAAGCAGTAGTTATCATGGCGGAAACAGCTCACATCAACATCTCGGAGTGAGAAAGCCTTCAGATGATCCTCCTTTTCCTTCTCGGAGGGCATGGATCTTGCGAGACGAAGGACATCTTTGGATTGGTGGCATGTGCGCAACTCGTGGGTACGGAGAACGGACTGCTCGTCCTGTGGAACTAAACAAACTGGACATGGGAACTTACCCTTAAGTCCCCGGATCAACGCCATGATACATCTGTGATTCATGAGCCTCGCAGTAGAGTAGCAAACTATGGTGATACTGCAACTCACTGTTCCTCGTAATCAGCACTCAAAATTAAAATCAATGGCCAGAGACAACGTTGGATTCCGCCTGCACACTCGAACCAATAGCCCGTTTTCGAGTGCTTCTCGACCGAGGCCAGAAGCTGGTAGAAAGACATATGCCAGACAGCATTTTTAAAGTCCACGTACTTCTTCTTTTTCGTGTGCTTCTGATCCTCGACAACCTGAATTAATACAATTAACAACACTACTCAATGAGCAAGCTTGATACACGAACAATCGGCAGCCACCCCACAACACGACCACCTCCTAACGCAGTATTTCCATTACGAATGTGAACCGGCAAGTTGGCAATGCAGGCAATGATTGGGTAACCTTTTTGGGTCCCAAATGACGACAGTTTACTCTTGTCTGCGTAGAGAATAAACGCCAATGGTTTGGCATCAGGGGGAAGCTGTGACTACAATACAACAGTTCGGTTATGTAGCATTAATTTACAAGGACAGGTAACAAATAAAAACGTTGAAACATACTTGTGCATTCCAAAATGCATCTGCGGTCCACGGCTCGTCAATGAAACGTACAAACCTTTCTCCGTTGAACTTTGAGAGACGTTGCGCATCGAAGACAAAGTGAGGCGCGAGACGTTCGTCTCGCAATAAGTCAAGTGCCCAGTCGAAGAGTGGGCGGTAGTGCATATCGAATTCGTACACCTCCTTTTCGAAGGGAACAGATAGTGTATCATGCTGGAACTTGATACTAATGATCAATTTATTATAATGTTAGTTGTAGCATATGAGGGAATACTTACTCTGGTATAACGTTGCGAAGCGAGGTCCCAGAGAGAGCGAACTTCATCATGATTGTGCAGGGTGAATGAATCATTGCCTGTAGCAGACCGATGAAAAAGATCGAGAAGGCGATTTGTTTGATCCTTCATCATCGCGGCTTCGAGTGCGATCTCCGCTACTTCAAAATCGAGCCGCGTGCGGAAAGGCTCCCATGGGGAGTTGTTACGAGGTGTGTGCTCTTCTGTTGGGCGGCTGCGGGAGAATTCAGCGAAGCGGTGTATAGTAGACAGGAGTTGGCTGTGGGGATGGTGTTCGACTTGAATATCATCAAGCTCACGGGGCTCATTGTGAACATGTTCGGGCTCGTTGCGACAATCGTCAGCATCGTTGAAGTCAGGAATTGTGTCGTGGTCCACTGGGGGGTGTTGTCGAGGTGGTGACCCTTGCATATCTGACATCGTTAGTGTATTGTAAATCAAAGCAAAGGGGACATACCAATGTCTGCTGCCCAGATCGTAGTAGCGCTCACTATATTGCGATCAGAGAAAAGCATAGTACCATCATAAATATAAGCGCTCACCGGCACCTCCAGCAGACAACTGTGCATCTTCAAAATGTCGTAAATTATCGCGAATCTTGTGGCGCTGCTTTCGAAGTTCTTTTAAGAAAAATTAGACTATCTATCGAGCACGTTGAACAACTGATTGAGCACTCACCTTTCTTTTCGGCTCTCTGAACTATGTCAGCAAACTCCTCGTCTTCGAGCCGTTCCCGTTCCTGCTTGGAACAAGACTTAGAATGGGATCCTAAACCACGCGCACGAATGTTTGCTCCACATAGATTGCACGTCACGAGGTCAGACGCCTGCTGTTTCGACTTAGGCATGGGTATGTGTTAGTGGGATACGAGGAGTAGCAGACGAATGATGATCGATGAGCGATGAGCGAGCTGATTGATTACATACCTTTGATCATAATACGAAGCTTATCCATCAGAATCACCATCAGAACGTCATTAAACTCCGCCTTAGGCATTGTAATCAAGTCGAAAAGATTTTGATGCACAAACTGCATCACGACAACGTTGAAATTCTGCCTAAGGCAATTTAATGAGCTCGTAATCAGGTCAAAATTATTTTGAGGCACATTGTAACACGTGACCATTATGATGTAGGTAAAAGATCTCCGACAGATAAGGCTCCAGCGGAGCCAAGATTCCCACGCACTATTGCATTCGCTCTCGATTCGCTCTCGTTCATACTTTCAAGTTGAGTCCTGAACATGCTTGCAAACTACCAAGGTATGCAGTACAATCATTGACAAATATTGTTTTCTTTGATGACACACTTGCAGGAGATAGACGGACGCCAGTATCAGCACTAGGGCGCATGTCGTTGATCCCACTGGGGGCGTGAGGCAGCATCCCTTGAAAGTAAACCACATGTCCCTAACGCAGTGCTTGTGATGCGACCACAACCAATCAGTAAGTACTTAATGACACAGCGTATGTGGCACTTTCCAAATGGATTCCAAACGTTCTTGATGTTGATCGTTGATGCAGATGATTGAATGTCGAAATTTGCGTCCAGGCAGGGACCGAAAAGCGCATCAAAATCTAGATATCACCACAATTACAACGCTTGTCCTGGATCCACGTCATGGCGAGCACATACCCGTGGGCGCGCAAGCTCCAACAACAACACCAGCGCCATCCAAATCAGCATCTACTGCTACCACCCGATCCCAACAGCCACCAGTGCTTTGCACACACGCCCAATGCACATCAGTGAATGCTAACGTGGCTTGAACATGTGCGGAGGACACCGGAAAGCGGCAGAAGAGTGGAAGGAGCGACAAGACGGGAGGGACGAGATGGACGAAAGGGGATGAATGAGCCCGACGAGACGTGAAGAATGAGACGGACGAGTTTGAAAGTGGATTTCAGGTGAACTTGGTTCTCCTACATAAAGGACAGCATACAACAAGGCATCATCCTACTCTCCCCTTCAGAGCTATCTGAGCCCACGCTGGTAGCATCACATCCTCACGAACGATGCGTTTCGTCCTTGTCGCCGCCGTTGTCGCCGCCTTAATATCTGCCACTGACGCTGCCAGTGAGGGCTGTAAGCTCTGCCTCTTTGATAGCAACTGCGCAGGCTGCGGTAAGGATACGTATTGTGTGAGTATGATCAGTTTGTGTTCAACCAGATAACTCACCAGCAGAGTAGGACTTCTTCCTGTGCTCGCCAAGGTTCTGATTATTGAGTTTGAATTTGGAAGGAAATGGAGATCGCGAGGAGTCGATAGATGAGTGATGGTTGCCTTGATCGAGGAGCGAGGAACCGAGCATGTCAAAGTCAAAGACCCAATGAGACCTTGAAAGTTTTCTGGCTTCAGTATTTTCCTTTAATATTATTACGGGCACTCTGATTATTTGGGGGTTGAAGAACTTGGATCATCAATTTGGCCCGTGCACTAAAGTAGTGGTGACTAGCACAAGACTTTTCGCACCATCTATAATCATACTACGTCTGTATTGGTTGAGAAAGATGCGGAGCATGGCATTTCTTTCGCTCACCAAACAGCCACCGTTCTGAGTTCGAATGTACCCTCTTGATAATTGCACTTGGGGTGCAATGTTCAATTGTTGAGGCGCAGTCGCGTACTGAAATCAAGGTTGGGTGAGCTATACAGTTCGTGACAGCCGCCAGAGTTTATAATGGCTCCTGATAAGATACCAGCGGACCGTATTATGTCGCCATGGGTAATATAGTGGCCATCCTGAAAACATATGTCTCGAGTCTCGTGCAAGGCTTGATTTCGGACCAGTTAGTAACATCAGAACAGAGCAGCCGAGGGGTGTCAGAGCAGGGTGGTGTGATCGACCGACAGTTTCTGAGAGACGTGCTGCCGGTACGGCAAGACAGCGATCTGCATATCGAACGCGAGATAATATAATCAGCACTGACGTTAGTATAGACTGATGCGCAAGCATGACTCGTCTCACCTCATCAAAAGCTCTTCTTGCCCCCAATCGTAGCATAGCCCGTCAAAAACCCAGTACACGTGCACCCAGTCCCTTAAAACTCTAGTAAAACATGACACTCAACTGCGAGTACACACCAACGATGCGCAACACACAAACCGCACCAGAAGTAAATCATACTTTGAGCCAAAAAAAAGGAGTTCAAGGTGGGGCAGTCACGAACCAGTTTCTAGCATTCCATACAGATACTACAAGTCATCCACGGGATACGTTAGAATCTGGTTCGAGATTCCTACGGGGAGGCACTATGAGGCAGACGAATAGAAGAAAGACGATAGTTCTTTGTAAGTTTGTAAAGCTATCAATGTTGGGGAAGGGTGGGGAAGAGACGTTTTTATTTTTCCTTTTTGGTCACTCAGCGAAACAGCGGGAGGCTCGGACCGAGTTGCCCAAATACTAGCTATAGGCCGCAGGACGAACGACCCTACACAATCGTATTCCAGGAGTTAGATTCGGCCATGATGCAATGAGCACCCATGCGAAGCCACCGGCTTCGGTGGGCGCGCCTATTTGCACGGATGAGTTAGATGAGCAGCTTCTCTAAAATGTTTGGTGTTGATTACATTGGCGGTGGTTAGTCGAGGTTTCACGGTACAAAACGACTTCAACACTTGAATCTTGAAGAATGGTATGACTGAACTCGTGATATCCACGAAGTACGCCGAGGCTGCAAACGAGTGAAGTAGTATACAAAAATTTTGGATGAAAGCCTACTAATCGACAAAAACACGAAAACAAGTTAGCTAGCCTGAGAGTGCAAGGATATCATGATGAGGGTCATTGTAACAACAGGATGAAAGAGGATCGCAGATAAACAGCTTGTGAATATATCCCAGGCAACAGTAAGATGACGTAGAGCTACACACCAATATGAACGAAAACCATCCTCTGCTCGAGAGGCACTTTCGTCTTCACGGAGTGTGTAGCACAGTTGAGTGCCCATGCCGCCTTCGTGCAGTCCATGATGCCTTCCTCCTTCTGATGGAACATATACTGGTAGAAAGCCTCAACGACGTGTTTTGCGACGGAATCGTCGACCTCCCATAGCGTGCCAACGACGCTCTTGAACCCTGAAAACTGGAGACCAGCTGCGAGATGAATGATTTCGTCGGGTGTCTCTTTATCCCCGACCGCGGTATGACAAGCAGATAAGAACGCGAACTCGGCGCGCGGAATATCTCTCTCCATGATATCGAGCAATGTAAGATGTTCATCTCTCATGACGAAATGGGAGTGGTAAGGCTGCGCAGGGTCCTGCTTGCCATGACAAGCGAGGTGTACCCAGGTGTTGTCTTCCAAAGCTTCAAGCGCCCCTGCTCGTGTGGCTGCGTCTCCGGAAACAGTAGTACGGTTGGCCTTCGCAGGGACGAGCTCACGGACAAGCTCGAGCTCGCTGTCGACAGCCAACAGTGCCTTGCCTTTCCCTGCACCCGGCTGGCCTTGTCCAATCGCCACGAAGGATGGAGCTACACGCTTCTTCATCAATCGTCTAGATCTCACCAGAGCCGAGAGCGTCGGAATGTAGGAACAGATGTAGAGATCCTCCAGGCACAGTTCCTTGGAGCGATCTGCCCTTGTTAGAAATGGGTTAGCTGCATGGAGAGGAATGGACGTGAAAGCAGCAGTGGGACACAGCCAGATTCGAGAGCGGCGCTTTACTTTGAGGACATTCTCGAGTACGTTGACGATGGGTTGCATGATCTCCTCCCATACTATTCGTAAGAGTACTATCAGATCCGTTCTCGTCTCCTTTGGGTTCATCCGTGATGCGTGTCGTATTGCCCGCGTGAAATGTTCCTTGAGATTGTTGAGGTCAGTGAGAGAGATAGACGATAAAGGAACATGATGGGAATCTCCTGACGTCGGGACAATGATGGCATCGCACGAGTATTCACTGGCAATGAGGATGATGACTGGGCCACGACGCGCTGCAGCCTTCAAGTCTTCGTATGCAGGTGGGAGCAGGAAACGTGAGAACCCTTGGATATTACGGATCTCAACTACTGCAGCTTCCCATTGCCTCGTAAGTCTCCTATACTCTGTTGCTGCACGATCGGCGGCAGCTCTGTCGGTAGTAGTGGCAGAATTCTGAGCGGCATTGGAAACGCGCTTGCTCAGCTCAAGATAATTGCGAGCCAGTGTCGGATTTGCTGACTCGAGGTCTTCGACTGGAGTCTTGAGCCGAGAGGCCAGCGACCATTGCTGGCCACGGCCCTGCTCCACGAGTTCCACTGCATATCGTAGATTGTCACAGCGGATGGCGCATGATGCTGCATCTACGGGGAGTGTTCTGGCGTAATGGAAGGCAGCGGCAGCTTCGCGCCGTGAAGTTGCTGACGATCGTGTTGCCAAATGAGCATCCAGAAGCTCGAAAAATGTTGAATAGGCCTCCAGTGCGGATCCATGACCATGCTGCTCCGCTGCAATGGTCCATTCATATGCGTCAGTGATGCGTTTTGGGAATCCTTGAGTAGGGTGCCGTGATGCTAGTCGGAAGTTTTCTACAGTGAGTGACAAATCACCAGGGTTGAGCTGCACTCGGTACCGAGACAAATAGGCCTCCTTCAGCCGCATGTAGCTGAAATACCTGTCCGGGTGCAGTGAAGACAAAGCCTCCAATGATTCTTGGCAGAGATCAATGGCCTCCTCGACATCTTCATTCTTCCGAGCGTCCGTGAAACGAGAGCAGAGCACCGAGCTCAAATTTCGAAGGGTTGTATGGCGGCCTGGATGGTCAAGCCGCGTTATGCGAAGGGATTCGCGATATAGATCAATGGCCTCGTTAAGATCCTCGCTGACATCCAATACGTCATATCTGGTCTTGAGCGCGAGGGCAAGGTTGTTAAGCGTGGTGTCGCGAAGTGGATGCCCAGGTGGGTGCAACGTCAGTGCCTCGCGATGGAGGCTGATAGCTCGGGTGATGTCATCTCTGGCACTGCATTTGTTGAAACAGGTAACGAAGGCACCCCCCTAGGTTGTCCAATGACGAATCACGAGATGTGTGCCCAACAGGGCGCAGGCGCAGCGCTTCTTCGTGTAAAGAGATGGCCTCATCGAGGTCATTAGGATTGCCTTGGTGTCTGAAGCGATAGAAACCGAGTGAAACAGCCAAGTCATTCAAGTAGACATCACGGCCAGTATGTCCCTCGGGGCACAGAAGCACGGCTTCACGAAGAAATTGTATGCATTCGTCTAAATCATCGATGTTGCCGCTTTGTCTAAACCGCGATTCGAGAGCATTTGAAAGCTAGTCAAGTGCTCTTGGACGGCGTTGATGGCCCACAGGACAGAGCTCGAGGACCACTCGTCGAAGGCAGATGCCTTCATCAGATGCGTCTGTTGGAAGATTGTTGCATTTGTCGATCACATAATCGACGCCATTCTCCCCTGCCGCGAGGCTACGAAGGTGGGTGCCATCTGGACAGAGAGGCAGTAGCTCATGAAAGAGTTGCGCGGCTTCGCGGATGTCAGCAGCAGTACGTTTCTTGCTGTGGCGCCAACTCAGCGCTATGGAGAGATTATATAGAGATAAGGGACGATCGGGATGGGGCTGCGGACGCAATGCAAGGGCGTCGCGGAAGAGGGAAATGGTGGTATCGATCTCTTGCAGATCATTTCGGATGTAGCCTTCAAGACGTGCCCACGCGAGGTTGGTGAGAGCTCCTGCATGGTCAGGATGGCTGGCCGGACACTGGTCCAGAACCAACTGAAAATGCTCTACAGCAGCGTTCAGGTGAGAGACCGTCCTGCTCGCAACGTATTCGGCGAATTGCGCGTGACCTGCATCTGTGTGTTGAATAATCTCGCATTCTACGCGGGACTGCAGATGGCATTCCATCAGCAAAGCTAACAGGTAAAGCCAGTGTCACTCACATCAGGCAGCGCGCCGTCCTGGTCGTCGCAAGCCTGTACAACGGCAGCCTTCAGCGTGAGGGATGGGTGGACGCCACGCACGGGCGGGAAGGATAGATCTACGAGATGTAAGTACATGTGCATGAATGAGGAGCAAATCACTCACCAAAAGGTTCATCTCCATGATTGAGTAGCTCATCCCAGGACATTTGAAGTTTACCGATGACCTCTCCGCTGCCTAACATTCGACCGGCCTCATAGGATGCCCTGATCTCCACAGACAACACAGGCGAGGCATCTGATGATCTAAACGAAGGTCAGATCTCGAATCGTACTCGGAAGTTAACAAGGATTTTACAGAGTCACAGTATCGCCCCACACTACAGATTCTTCGGATGATAAGACACCAATGGCCGATTTCCAGCGTCTGTGGGAGTCGACATTGATGGGTACGTAAATACCAGCGGGCTCACGCCAGGAGGGGACTTTGAGATTTTTTCCGCTGATAACTGTAGATAAAGCATGAGGATTGGTAAACAAACATGAAGGTAATATGGCACACCTTCAAGTCTGATGCATCGGTTTTCTGAGCTGCCAGACATGATAGTGCGATAAAGCAAAATGACGAGGATCAAGGATGGACTGTGTGGCGGGCTGGATGAGTGGGAGTGGAAGATGGGGGTAGAGATACGGGGACTGTGGATAAATTTCAGGTGAGAGGGAGAGAAGAAGTTGAGGGTTTAAGCATGCTGCACGTGTATTTCCACATTGTTGAAGGCTGTTCAGCACGATAGACGCTGGGATAGTGGTCCAAAAGTAAATCATACTTTGGGCTAAAAAAACATCTGCGACGTGCGTGAGTTCGAGTTGGGGCAGTCTTGAACCAGTTTCTTACGTTCCATGCTGATACAAGTCATCAGCAGGATAAGTTAGAATCTGGTTCGAGATTCCTATGGGTAGGCAGACGAATAGAAGAAATACGATAGTTCTTTGTTTCAAAGTTGGGGATGTGTAACATGTGTTGGGGAAGAGGAAGAGACGGTGTTTGATCGATTTACTTTTTTGTTACTCAGCGGCAACGGGAGGCTCGGATCGAGTCGACCAATATGATATCATAACGGCGGCTAAGCCGCCAATCCCCGACTCTGATTGGTTTTGTTTTCTATATGCTTTTCTTCACCGTCATAGCCTCACGCCTTATCTCTCTTCTCATCATGTCGGTCGACCTCAATGAAATGGTTGATAATTTTCGGGTGCTCGCAGTCGCCAGTTTTTTTTAATATCTCTCCTTGGCCGGACTTCCAACATTGACGTCCAATTCCATTATCACCAGGCCCTGGGTTTCACATCTCTTCTGGCGATCGCATTTTTCCTGTTTAACCAGCGCCCCCCAAAGTGAGACTCGTAGCTTCCAAGGCTGAGATTTATGAGTCGTATCAGAAAGCTATTTAATCATAACCATCAGGATTGTCAGTGTCAACCATGGATGAACACTGCCAGAAGCACGAAGTCAACCTTGATGATCTTCTGCACGGCCTTCATCATATGAGCATCGCGTCGAGGGCATTCGAAATCGCCGGAGGTGCTTCATTACACCCCTCCCCAATCTTCCTGAATCCAGACGAGGCATTCCACATTGATGAACCACCACCACTCTGCTCGTGTGGTTTAGACGTCTGTGTTTGCCTGACTACCTCTGAGCCTGGCCATGTGAAAACCGATCCTATGGTTCCGCTCTCCTCCAATCCAGCAGCAACGCGCCCCTGCGGCTGCTCGTGTCATGTCCAGGAGGTAGCAGTTGATCGTCTGATTTGCTCTGATGGCGTGTCTGATTGCAAAACAGATTAGTGGTGAAATTCACTTGACAACCACGCACCTGGTTATCATGTCAGCGATTCAGCAGCTTCAAGGCAACACCCCCTACGGGGCCATGCCGTTTGAAGTGCAAGAACGGGTACTCAAAACGACTGATATCAGTGAAGCAGAATATATGTAAGCACAGCAAAGTCAGGTTGCTATCCCGCTTACCACGTGTTTCAAGTAGGGTTGGACTGTGCTGGTTGCTCGAGGAAGCATACATCATGTCACCATTGGATGATGGACGTCTGATGATAGTGAAGTAAGCTACGGATGTGACCTTATAGCTCGTGTCCCTAGGCACATGATACGTGTTGATAGACATTCGTAGCTTGTACATTAATGAAATCGAGTACGCTATTGTCAAACCAGTCGAGCGAGAAAACAGAGGAAAGGCGTGAGTATGCGACTGAAACGAGCTGAGAGCCGTGCGCCCGACTAAAGATCCTGCGCTGCCAGGTGAGACGTTTAGTATGCAGATCTTACGATACGATGAGACACTACGTACCTTCAAAAGAGTGCGTCATCCGAGAGGATCTGAGAGTAAGCATGGGTGCGGAAGAACGCCTTGAGACGCTAAGACCGAGATGATGTCGTCAGTCATGCGTGAAACAGGAAGGGAGATACGCGCATACGCGTTTATACTGCTCCTCAGCCGCGCATAGAAAACGACGCTGAATTCCTGTGAGGTCACGAGAAGCAGGCATTGTAGGCCATAGAACGTCCCGGATAGGCCACACGCGGAAGAAGAAGTCGAAGATCGAACACCAGAATGAACTGAGGTCTGCAGCCAACACGGCAGAGATGTAGGTATCGATGTGGTCTGCGAGCCACCCGAACTGGTCGACTGTCCAGTTACCACCGTCTATTGCAACGATACTGTCGGACAGTATTCTTTTGAGTTCGAAGAAAGCAGTTATATACTGCGAAAAATCATGTAATTCAGCATGCCAGAACAACGATCATACTCACAGCCTTCAACTGACTCTCTCCTTCCTGTTCCAGCTGTCTATCTTCCTCCGTCAGACGATGATGTGTCGGAATCGACAGCCACATCATCTTGCGAACAGGCCACAGAACGAAGAATCTCTCGAATACCGACGGTAAGAACGAAGTATCTTCATCTTGATGGGCCCAAGATCGAGAACGATCCTGTTCGTCCAGCCAAGACACTTGATCGGTTGACAGATCATGACTATAGTTGACGATACGCCTGTGGGATTGCATGATTGCGCGCGACCGTACTGAAAAACGATGTCGTCTACGGCTTGAATGGTGCAGAAGAGATAGATGTCTTAATTCTGTTTCGATAAGCACGTGACCGTCTTCTGCGAGTGTCAGCAAACGCAACCAGAGTTCCGTGTATTAAGCATCCCACAATCCAACATTGGACGAATGGACGATACCTCGGTCATGGTGTGCATACTTCAACCAAACAAGGACGATTTCATCTAACAACATGCCCAGGTCCCCGGCGTTAAGACGAATCCTGTCCCGTTCGAGCTCACACTTCGCTCCTGGCCGCTTTCAGATTGAAGCGTGCACCAGTTGGACGAGCCAGTGGAACCTGCCGATCAGCCCGTCTCAGAACAAACACTAGTGGCTGCCCTGATCGTTTGACCTTGAGATGAGTGCCTGCCCAAGTTCGGGGGAAGTAGTACTCATCTTCAAAAACTTTTTCGTCACCTTTTGAAATTCCAGCGCAGACCACACAGCCTCCTCCCCCAGCGATACCTGATTACAATATTGACTGAAGTATGACTCCTGTAGATTCACTTTGTTACCATTGTCATAATCTGTCTACACGTTTATACAGGGAGATGAAGGTGTACTTCATCTAGCCTCGGAGGAACGCATCACAAGATCCATGAGAATACCGCTGCCAGAAACATATGGGGCATGGTCGAGTTTTGCAGCCTCTGACACGAGATAAGTAGCCAGCGCTCCACTGTCCGCAAAGACGATGGTGACTGACACATCATTGGCGATGGTCTTAATCATACCTGTGATTGACGTCATTGGGGAAACATGCATTAACCGTTAATTGTACCTTCGCGCATAGACGGTCGTGAATAGATTATCTCCGATGCATACGTGACCGAGGCGGTGGGATGGCAAGGAAAATGGGCATTAGCTGCAATGATCTCGCTAGCCGACTGGGTGTGGAACACAGGCTTTCTATTGTTGAAGCGTTCGACTACAATACCGTGATCAGTATGTCGTCACTGAGCGGAAGGATGGACCTCACTGAAGATGAATGATCCATCACTACCAAAGATCTCAATAAAATCCTGCACTGCTGGGGACAACATAGTGGTGTGTCAAGGTTTGTTTGCTGTAAGTGTGAATACGAGGGTGATTGATGTAGGGATTGAGAACCGGTTCTTGCGTCTTCGACAGTTGACCGTCGATCATCTCGTCTCATTGTGAGCCCGCCGAGACGGCGCATGGCTGCATGAGCACATAAGACAATGTGAAAAAAAGTGAACGATCACTCACGCGATTTTGCACGAAGTTTGATGTGATCGGTGATGAGGGATTGTGTTCAACTGAAACCCCGTGACAGCCGCAGACAACATATCTGATGAGCACAATTTACTGCGATTCATACTGACTCCTACTGTAAATGAGATGAAACCTCCTTTGTACTACAAGACACCTTAATTTCTTTATCACATCCTCGATGTGAACACGCATGAAGTTTCCTTCAAGTCCAGAATTCGGATTGACCGATGGCTCTGAGAACACGTCAGCGAGTTGTTGTGTGATGGCCAACCCTCACCTTTTAACAATGTCATTTACGTCCTCGATGTCATTACTAGTGCAATCCACAAGCTCGTGTTTGTTCTTCCAGGCGTGCTTGATCACTAAGACATTGCCTGTGACGTCCGCAGCGTGGTCATGAATGTCGGCGACCTCCCGAATCAAGGCGTTGGGTGGTGCAAAACCCGTGACGTGCTCCCTGAAAAAAGTGTAGCCGCGGGCAGGTGCATTTGTTGCAGCGTCTGCCATGACATTATATGTCTTTCGGCCCTGCGACGTGCGTGCTGTAATGTTCTCCCGGCCAAAGTAATCAACCCAATGTGATACTTCGAGATGGGAGATGTGGGTGAGACGTTCGACCCCATCATGCACGGGTATAACCACGAGGTGGGGCCAGATGGCGCTTGTGCCATACAGAATCCCGATGTATTTGGATTTGTATGCCTGGAGAAAGATGATGTGAGCATTCGATAAGCATGGGCTCAGAACACTGACAGGGGAGTGACATTTGATGCGTTCTTCCTGCAGTTGCATACTCCGTAAGTCGTCTGGCATGCGCATAGCAGGGAGCTGGACCGAGTGCCCATTAATGTGGGTGTTGAGTGGGCAAGTGGAGTTTCGGCACCGAGCAGCAAGGCGCCACATCGTGCAGGATTTCTTCATGAGCGATGTCACTGGCCACCTCACATCCCACTGGAGGACCACTGTTCGCTGGTCATGGTCAGCAATGCTCCGCCACAGAGTGGGGCAGAGAGATCCACAAGGTGTTTTGAGGAAATTCGTGTTCTCTTCGATGGCCCATCCTGCTCGCTCGATGCAGCCCACGTTTTGCCCAGGTGCAGTGCGAAGGACGGTGTGATTTCTCACTGCAGTGTGTTTCAAGGTCCACTCCGGGTAAAGCACTGTCAGGCCTCCTGCAGACATAAACATCATGTCCGCAGTAGTCTGCGCTGTCGTAATCACATCGAATAAACCACCTGGTAAAGCTTCAGTAATGGTGATAATTTTGTCCCCACTGTGGAATATAGCGAACGATGACACCACTTGGGTGTAAGCGTAGTTCGGAGATGTGTTGTGGATTCGGTTGTAGTTCAGCGTGTCCATGAATTGATACCAGACGAGTCGTTCGTCGTTAGCGACGATGATGTTCATGTTGGAAGGTGTTTCGCTGTCTCCTATCAACATCTTCATTGTGCATGACCCCACGATCACTGCATGAGTCACGTGCAAAAGATGCTGGAACTGCCCAGTGTGAGAGCCCACGAACGGCCTCACAATATCTGCAAAGCGCTTTGCAAGACAGGAGGTTATGATCTCTCGTGTGGCCTGGCTTGTATTTCTCAGCCTCAGGATGTCTGAGAGCAGAGGTAAGTGGTCATAAACCATTTGCACAAGGCCACCGATATGAAAGACTACGACAGAATTGTCAACAGGTGCTTCGTGTCAAGCGGGGATCACTTACATTTGGTTTGTGCACTTCTCATTGCAGTCGTCTTTCGGGGAAATATTCTGATGTCGACTGGAATCACGTCGCGATACCCGTTCACGTTCTGTCTTCTTGTAAGTCCTGTTCGAATACCTAAATATTTACCTTCTCACTCGTGTTCGACCTCTTCACAGAATTGACATGGTGATGCGTTTCTCTCGCGTTCCACGTGGGTACTCCTGATCAGACTTGGCGCCCGGACAACACAACAAGTGAAACCCAACCTCCACCCCTTAAAATTTTTTATGTGTTTGCGACGTACCACGGAAATGATCAGCACTGGAGTTTATGTGGACACTTTGTCTCAACGAACATGGCATTGCCGACGTATCGGATTGAGGACTTGGGTTCTGAGGCCGATCGATGAATATTGATACTGCAGGGGATCGTTCTTTGCACACAGTAGCAGTAGAGATACGGGTATACATCTCCTGTCATTTTACATCACATACACGCGATTCTACCAAAAATCAAATGGAAAGAAAGGGAAAGGTACCGAACAGTGAGAGAAAATCATTCAAGGGGAATGTTGAGGCTACTTTGATGTTGGACGCCCTTGCAAGCAGTGCCATGTTGAAGGCACTAAGGCGGTATTGTTGGAATCAGAGCTCATCCATACTGTCATCCTGGCCAGACGCAGTAGCAACCCTCTTTGCTTGCAACGGCCCAGTAAAGTCGTCTGAAGCCTTCCTCTTGCCTTTGAGAACATCTGCCTTAGCATATCCCATCGAAGGCAGCAACTGCATGCGGCGCATGATGAGTTGGTAATTTTGAGACCCAATTCTCTCGCGTTCGGTCGCGTCTTCCTTGTCATTCTTGATGTTCCACCTGCAGTGCAATGTCAGCTAGTATTGCAGGATTTGCATGGGAGATGCACCTTACAATTTCAGATAGACCTCGACCTCGACAAATCGCGCACGAGCCAACTTTATACTGTACTCCCTCGGGTGGATAAGTAGTCCATTCCCATCACGCACGTCTGGACACTCGACCTTCGTCTCCCTAAGCGAGCCAAGGCCTGAGTAGCGGTTGTCTGGGTCATGCAGGTCACGGATGCGCAGGAAATCTTTTTAGGTCATAAACACACCCGCCAAATTACATGTTGGAAATGCCACATTACCTCCAGAAGCACTAGTATTCGCTGCACGAGAACTCATCGCAGCTGCCGAAGCCCGCACAAGCTGTTTTGCTTTGCCTTGGGAAGCGCGTCACATCAGCAACAATAAACATCCATGCTCTCCCACTCACTGGGACTCAAGAGAACACCTGATTCTGGTACACGTCAGTCGAGTTAAGAGTCATGACGATCAAATGTACTCACTGCCAATGTCTTCACATGAAATCCTAGGTGTAGTTGTAGAACCTTCCTTCGGTAAGTCTTTGAACAGAGGCTCAGACTGTACAGCGAGCACATAGCAATCCTTTGAGTTTCGAGTGCATTCACGCACAAAGGGTGACACTGCAGGGCGCTCTGCTTCTGGAACACCTGCAAGTAAATGAGCCATGGTTCACGTAGACGGAACAGTCACCGACCAGCATTACGCCTATCCTCGACAGCTGTCCCCAGCGCAGACAGGGTATCAAGCACCCTGCGAGACATATCCAGAGCCTCCTGGGGATAGTCGCAGTAGTCTTCATCCTCTGGAGACAGGAAATGAAGCTCGAACTGCGCCCTAGTTTTCTTGAGGTTGGAGACGTCAATCTACCAGCGAATACAGTCAGTAGAGGTTACTCGAGCGAAGTAGTACACACCCCGGAGTCGAACAGGTTGAAGTACGGTCATAGACGACTAAACTGGCCATCGTAGTCGAGTCTCGCCATGAACTTCATACACAAGAGCTCGCCAGCCCCATTGACCCAATACTCTGCCTTATCCCCCATTTGCCGACGCAGTGGGCGCGGGTTGTTCTGCTCAGGTATACTCTCGTAGCCGGTAGCATCTGCAGTGAGAGCACCATGCGAAAGGGCACATCCGAGCAGAGAAATATACAGAGGGGATTTAGTTGCCTGATCCTCCGTCTCATCCTCAGAAGGCACTGCAGGAGGGTCCGTCTCAGCAACCACTGTCGCAGCAGCAGCTTTGCGCTGATGAGCAGAGCGTTTCAAGGTTGTCATGGCAGGGTGGCGAGGTGAGATAAATGGTGCGAAGTAGGTTCTGAGGATAAGATCTATCTCTTTAGTATGTCTTGGCTCGCCAGGAAGTCAAACAAAACACTACTCAAACATCTGAAATCCCCAGAGTTGAAATTAGGGATGAAACACATGCAGATAACCATGCTCACAGACTCAGACATTGACAGCAGTGAAAAAAAAGAGATGTCAACGGGTCTGAGACCGATCACATACATAGATGAAATGACATGGCAGTTGACCATCAACCATTTGAATATTACATAAGTCGGACGGCTGATACTGGGCTAGGAGGAGGGGTGTTCCATTGTTTTCCCTACCATCATATTTCCACACACTGCCCTTAGCTACAAAGCACGTACAAAAATGATAGCCGCCAATGTACACTACAGCTTTTAATAAGTAACTCGAGCATCCATGACTCGTGCGTAGGAACAGTATACTCGGGAAGTGCACTGGTGGTGGTCTGTCAGACGAAGGGTTCTGCTCGAAGAACAGGACAGGCGGCAGATTACGCAAAGGCAAGTCGACCTGGGATGCCTGCAGGTCCGAAGCTACCGTAACATCACCAATTGCCGTCGCTACCCCTTTGTGCCATGCCCACTCAACCAGCCATTGCGATAGCGGAAGTGTCGGGTAGGCGTCCGTATCGCATAAGTGATAGACGTGAGTGGTTAGTAGGCATTGCCTCGAACGACCGGAACCTTCGGAGGTGACTGGTCCAAGATCCCGAAGTCGATTAGGAATGATAACTTCTAAGATAGCTAGAACAGACGTACCCACATGCCCGCGACGAGGGAACTGCACGCTGTCCAACTCGAATAAGAGGTCTCGAAGGAAGTCTCGTCCATTGTTGAAGTTCATAGATGAGGCCTCATCCACCTCTGTGCTGGCTATATTAGCATACACTTGTAAGAGTGCATCAGACAGTTCCCCGAGGTCATGCCACTCTGACCTGTCGCAAGGCATAGCATCTTGATATAAGTGAAACAGTAACATGAAGACAACGTCGTACGCACATGACCAGTCGGCCTCTGTCCAAGTACACCCAGAGCCGAGCACTCATGAAGGGTTACCACTGTCAGAACAGGTAGGCACTCGTTTCGTGAGCTCCTTTGAGATAACTTCTTGGCGTCGACGCTTTCGGGATCCATGTAATGAGTCATGTTCAGCCTGGGCACTTGAGACGAGGGCACTACTTGAAGACCCAACTTCTCTCTGGCGTTTCGAGGGTTTGACCGGATCGAACAAATACGTAGCAGCGTAAGATGCAGGTGTCATAGCCATCTCAGACTCTGCATCGGGCATGGGGACAAGTTCTCCACTTCGCAGGCCATGTCGGACATAAGTGTTGACCTCAATAGCTTCAAAACGGTGGACTTCACGCAGCAGATCAGCAGGTAGTGGTTTGTTTAACTGGTCAAGACTCACAGATTGAGTGATGCACAGACTGGCACGTGACTGTGCCCGTGAAGCAGCTACATATGCCCCAAAACCTCCTTCATGTAAATTCACTATCACATGGGGCAGAGTCTTCCCTTGAGCCGAGTGACCCGTCACAGCGAACGCAGGTTGGATAGGTAGCTGATGTCGAGTAATGCGAAGTTTCCTCTCCAATCCATTTGCGTCTTTCAGAAGAGTTGTGAACGTTGAAGACACAGGAACGACTGGGAAACACGAACCGGGCAAGTCTCTCAGCTGCACCTTAGAACCACTGAATTCCACTATGACACAGGTTGCGTACGTCAACCCATCAGGACAAACCGCTGTTGAGATGTAACGCACCACACCCTGCGAACCATTCGTGATGCCAAGATCAGTCGAAATATTGCGCATCCTCAGGATGACTGGCATTCCAACATACAGAGGGACAACTCCAGGTAGTAAGCGCGACGCCTTGACAGTGCTAAAATCCATTTGAAGTAGTTGTAGGCGATCCTCCAAACTGAGAGCTTCGTGTGAACATTTGTCCAAAGTGTTTGCGCGAACCAAATACCTGGGGTCACAAGACGTCTCTGCCTTTCTCAAGTTCAAAACTTCACGAAGTGCATTCGTGGCTACGATCGCAGCAGCTGAATGGTTAGACTCATCGCCCATGTCGACACCCTCCGGATTATTTGCCGACTTTATCAATCGAGAATTAAACAAATCTACATCTTCGAAGGTGCACTGCCATGTTCTCAGTCTACAAACGGCCTCACCAAACTCGATATCGGATTTCATACGCTGTTGCTTATCAAGGCTAATCACCGTATTTATCGTCTTCCATGCCAGCCGACCCAAGCGTTTTTGAATCTCATCATCGGTCTGACCAGCATAACGAGAGATAGGAGTATACAGCGCACTCCCCCCTACAGGTGGATATTGATAGAAATCTCCAGAGAAAATGACGACAATCCCACCAAACCACAGATTGGGCCTCTCCTTCGCATATCGTAGCGCATGATCAATCTCAGCCAGAAGTTGGAGGCTCAGCAAGGAAGTTTCATCAATCAGCACATACTCCACGTGGCGCCACTCATCCCGTAGTTGTGTTCTGCTTTGGACACTGATGACGACAGAATAATCTTGGCTAGTTTCGCCAGGACTGCGGTTTCCCTTGCCTTTGGTGTTAGACTTGATTTTGATCCCAAGGCCCTTGTGCACCGTCATGCCATCAATAAGTGCCGCTGCAGAACCTGTCGGCGCCAAGAAACGAATGATGTGGCTATAGCCATAGTATGCCATGACTGCTCGTACGGCTTTGACAACATGGGTTTTGCCTGTTCCTCCCGGCCCTGTCATCAACATAGTCAATGCTGGCCCAGGATCAATCTGTTGCTCGAGAATTCTGTGCACAAAGTCCTCTGCAATTATTTGGTAAGCCACCCACTGCTTCTCATTAAGTTTAAACTCGTTCCCTATCTTTCTTATCACAGCAGCCGGATCTACATCATCAGGCAAAGTCGCAACACACTCCGTTTCTGTCAAGGTCAAACACGGGTTCATATTGGCCCGCATCATATCATCATAAGCAGTCGTTGCTGGGGCACGAGAGCTGTCAACTTGCTTGTTCGGATTCAATGCATTACGACGTGTAGTCGCGACCATCTCTTCCTGTTTTTTGACCTCATCCATCCATTCCTTTAGTCGTTTCGGCGTGCAATAAACTGTCAGGTCATCCGGACGGTCACGCATCAGAGAGTACTTAGATGGGGTTTCCCGGGAGGCGGCAGTAATGGCGCCATTAAGCCAGCGTGCTTGTGTGAGAAGCAGAACAGTCTGGCTGATACGGAATTGCTCACAACTTCTCCTTGCAGCAGAATCCGGCATTCCACAAATGATCTCATCCGCATCATCTCCGTGAGGTTGTGCAGTGGACTTCGTTTTTGGCCCGGTGAGTCGAGCCTGCTTCCGTAGTCTATCTGCATCACGCTCGTCCTCGCACTCATGTACAGCTTCCCAGTGCTGCATTATTGACTTACTACGTTGCGAGAATGAATACGTCTCATATAGATGTTCGACTGTAGTGCCATCTGGCACAAGGGGCACTGTATTGCTGAACGGCTTGAAGTGAGCCAGTGCGAAGAGAGCCCACAGTTTGCTATTGGTCGACCGAGGGATTGACATGCCGACCACTCTCGGGACTAATTCACGATTGCGCTCCCCACGTTCTTCGTTTGTGTGCTCCAACAATTCATGGGTGGTACTGAGTGGGTGATCGATATCCAGTGAGTGTCTCCGCAAGACACCAAGTCGCGACTCATGAGTATTCTTCAAGTGTTTGCTTTTGACTTTGGTCTGGATCCGAACGCACCGACAAAAATCATAGAAAGACATGTTCACTAAGGAATCGGCTCGATATATATAATGATGTATCTGGTTAGTGTCGAAAATTTTCCCGTCCTTGTCTGTTGCAATGCGAATTCGTGTCTGCTCATGTGTCATATCGTATTCACAGTCTTCGGAATCCGAGTCCTGGTCACTGAGAGCATCAGCTTGTGTCTCACCTGGGATGGTACCTTTCACATAAGAGAGCAACAGAGAAGACATCATGGGGACGGTGTTGTGGGATGGAATACCATCACTGAATCCTTGGAGGTAACGTGCTGCCTGCTGGGCATGTATCTGCTGCTGACCGTTGAATTGAGAAAGACACTTGTGTAACATATGCTTAGCACCATCAGTGGGGCTCATCTCAAGCTCGTGCATAGGGACCCGCGCAACTGCCCGAGACAACAGGGACAACATCTCATAGGTTTTGGTATCCATCTTCGTGATGTAATCGGATATGTAGAACATCGCCGCCTTTGCGCTCTTTCCTGACAGAATACACTTAATGTCGTGATTGTGCCGACAGAAGACAAGGATATAAGGATTGAAATAGTTTACATATGGATCTCTACACTTGAAAATGATCGAGTTCGTCTCCCGCTCAAAGTGAGATGATTCGACGACCTCATGCGGAAAGAGGAAACGACACTTGTCATCATTACCGTACTTGTGACAGACCGGACGACAATTGTGTCGCTGTAAAGACTCACCGCACTGCTTGACCTGCGTAGCAAACACAGATGACCACTCCTCGCTAGTAGTACCAGGGGATGGATTACCACAGTCAACATCCTTAACTGACGGTGGCAGGGGAGGTCGTTCAACACGCGGTTCAAACTTGCGATCGATCTCGACTTCTACATCAGGCAGATGATGGTGGATAATGTCATTGAAGAAAGCAAAGAACCGCTTCTGATAAGCCTCGTCGTGCAACAACAGATGGATTTCAGATGGATTAGCCCCACCAACCAGCCAGAGCAGGTAATGGCCATGAAGGGCACCGCGCTCCGTGTATTCAGAAGAACCATAAAAGGCTCGCAAATGTCCGAAAATACCGCCTGCGAGACTTGAGCGATTGGTTTTGAAGTCCCATCCCAGAAGATACTCAAAGCAACACCTCCACGAAAACTCAAAAAACTCTGCCCCTGCAACAGGATCCTGGGCCAGCCGGAGAGCACGTTCACGGGCTGAGACGACACGAGGAAAACGTGCAGACAAATCTACAGAACGGTCGCCAAACATGACCTGAAAGATGGGACTGTGGACGGCACTTGGGTTGAAAGTGAAAAACAAGTGAGGCAGACCGAAATAGCTGAAGTAACTACGAATTTCATTACGCACATAGATTTTGGAAGCCTGTGAGCCGGGTATCCGAGCAGACATGGTGTTAACCTGCCTTAACAACTTCAAGGCCGATTGCTCCTCGCTGCTCAGCTGTGAATAGTCGTGTTCTCGCTCCAATCGATATGCAAGTTTGTCCAAAACAGCTGGAGAGACCTGAGTGAGTTTGCGAGCAACATCATCAAAGTTAGATTTGCGAACCGTGAAGAAGGTTTGCAAATGTGCGGCCCGGCGTTGAGTCATGTTCAAAGCTACAAACAGGAAAGAATGATGGTAACGGAATGACCGGTCAGCCAACTCCAAGTAATAACAGGCTTGAGCCTCGAATGCTAACGCGCTTGGTCTCTGTGGGTCTTCAAAACCACCTATGCCGCAGGGAAACAAAGTGGGATACATTCCGACAAGTAGATCCGGATTGTGGTATTCGGCGATTGCTTGTGAACCTCGGTGAATAATTAGATCTGGTCGAGAGCCGGAACGAGAATATAAATTCCGGAGGGCAGCAGCAGTGAATGTCCGGCCATTAATCTTGTCACTCTCGGGGTCGGAAACACCCATTTTTTCCAACATAATGTCTCGACCGGTCTGCGCATCAGAGGTTTCGTCTAGATCAGGATCATCGTGCATCAGCTCGGCAGGATGAGCGGAAAACCCTGCAGTTTCTTCCTCAAATACTGTACGTGCGTCAAGTTCATGGTCTTCGATCACACAATCCGACAGTCCAGGCAGAATATCATCCTCAGGGTACATGGACATAACCTCAGAGTCCAGAGGGATCGACGAGTACAGACGGTTGTGATGCTTGAGCCACGTAAGAAATGACCATATCTTTCGTTTACGCACACGAAAGACTGTGCCGAGCTGATTGAGATTGAATTTGCCGGGACCGACAAAGATAATGCTGAGGAGTCCATTGACGTCAGACGGCGTGCGGGGAAGAACAGACGCCGTAGAGATAACATTCATGTCGTGCGCACAAGTGTTACCATGAAAAACCTTCGGCTGTGCAGGATCAGACGACTGAAACAGACGTGTCACATGAGCTGTGACACAATAGATGGCACAGATCTTCTCCTCGACCCAAGATATGTCCTGCAGATGAGACGGCAGTTGTCCACGATATAGGTTGTTAGCCAATGCCAATCGTGGTACATTGCCAGGCTTGGACAACGATGCTCGACAGGAAGCACACAGAAACAGACGCACTCGGTCACTGGTGCAATCCACAATGCCCTCGCGATCAAGCATCAACCCATCGATGATTGGACAATCATAGTAGAACACGGTGGACAAACCCTGAACAACGCACTTCTGGGTGATGAATCGGTCAGTGAGACGCAGGGCTTCGAGATGGAAAACAGGTGTGCCAGCAGCAGAAATGACCACAACTTCGGCGTCCTGTTGATGCAGCCCATACTGCTATATAGATATATCCAAACTGGATAATTAGCCAAAAAGTCCGATACATCATCTACTTTAATTATCCACTGTCCAGGTTGATACATCCTTGAGTGGATCCCAGAAGTAGCTTTTATATACATTATTCCCAGCATATTTTCGCATTTTTGGCCACCTACCTCCCCCCAGTATTCCCACACTTCTTAGCTCCGCATTTTGGGCCACCTACTGTGGGAATTTCCCCACAACACCAAAAACATCGCCCATTATGGGAATCTCCACAATATCAATTATTCCCACACCCTCCCCACCTCACTGGAGCTTCACCACCACACCACAATAGCTCCCTCTCTATATATAAGTAGTAGGTTTGTATATATGTGCATAATAAAATATAATAGACCGCTTTTTTTGCTTATTTGTATGCCTGCTCCTCCTACAGGGGCAATTCAACATATGGTAGGGTATAGAACACTTTCGCACTTTTGCCCCTTTGGCAGGGAAGTGTTCTAGGGCATTCAGAACATGATTAGTAGTATATATGAACATAATCACATCTTTATTTGACCCCATGAAGCACCCTACATCAATAGATACATTGTATGTATAGGAAAACACAAAATAGGTTCGCATTTTTGGGTTTCTAGCTATATGCACTTGGAAAAATTGTCCCCAGCATCTATTCAATAGTAGGAAGAATGTATCAGGAGCTCAGGACCATAGGGAGAGATCTTGTTGTGTAGTGCATCACTCCTCTCCTGGTGGTTTACCTCCTGTGAAATTTTTTCCTGTAGGACCGGACCTTAATTGAGGCAGGGAGTGTATTTCTATGTATATTTGGAGTAGATTTATCATACAGCTAGCCCAGGACACACATAGGATACACTCTCTGCCTCAATTAAGGTCC
>JRHT02000097.1:27252-131109 GCA_011800875.2 Suillus brevipes Sb2
TCCAACTATGTAGGAACTCACTTAGGGTCTTCATGTAATAAGGGTCGTATAAAAGCGTAAAAACCGGTGGATGGAGGGGGGTCATAAGGGTGTGAAGAATCGAGGCGTAAAACCCGGTGGATGACACCCTTAAAGGGGTGTTGTGGTTTTTGTAGCGGGTAATACCCTTAGAGGTGTTATAGTTAATAAGGGTGTGGGAGGGGTGGAGTGACCTCGAAGTGGTGGTGTGGTGTTATCGAGGGAGAGATATATATTCATCATCCAAACATATATACACGTATTATTTTATATTATCTGGCGAAAAAAAACGAATAAACATACGGACGAGGAGGATGTCCCCGTTAAGTTGTATACCATCCCATATCTTGTGAAAGCGTGAAAACGGGGAAACCGTCCCTTCACAAGATCCCGTAAGTCTTGTACTAATCATCATATATACTTGTATTAGTGTAGAAATAAACTGGGGTACTTCGTGGGATGTAGTTATCTATGTAACATACATATCCTTTTGTGTTTTATCCAAGCGTAAAAACCCAAAGATCGATATACGTGAACCTTTTTAACAGGGGTCGTAGATAAGTTATCATCCTTCTTACATAGTCCTCGAGTCCTGGTATCCCTCTCTAGAACAACACATCACGTAGTGAGGAGAGGACCACCAAATGGAGGACACTTTGAAAAAGGACATCCTGGCCTGGAATTAACTCCGTCCCTCACATAAAGATACATATAAACCTCATCTAAATAGTATGTCGATCGGGTCCTGTGTGTATCCTATGAAGATGTCCTTGTCTTACTATCTTTTAGCGTAAAAACTGTAAAAACTACAAAAATCATAGAATGGGAACGTAGATACCAGGTTGGACAAGTATATAGTAATCTTATCATATATATGAATGGGGGTACTACTTCTAGTCAAGTTTTATCCTACATCCAAACTCTATGACGTGTACGAATGGACAGTGCCACAGTGGATAATTACAGTAGATGATGTATCAGACTTTTTGGCTAATAAGCCAGTTTGGATATATCCTTCCCCCACTATCAGGTGGTTGATGGCGAGCACACGCGGCGCATACGGGAGGATTGCTCCACTTTGAAGCCTGAAAATAGTTATTGAGACATGAGTTCACAGTCGTCTGAGGGACAGGGACTGGCCACGCACGAGAATACTCCTCCAGCAGACGATCGTCCTCTTCAACTTTCAATTTTCTATCCTCACGACGGTGCAATTTCCGACGTTCGACCAGGGACAAGGGTTCCGTGGACAGACAACGAAGGACGTCTGCACCATACTCAAATTCAAGAACAGCTGTAATGTAATGAGAGTCTGGCAAATCAGCAGGAGAGGCAAAAGGAAAATGAGCAGTCCATGCAGCGCTCACGGAATCGGCATCGAGAGCCTGTAAATACATTGCGCGATCACGGACGTGACAGGCCAGACTATTACTGGTCTTGGTACGAGAACGAGTGTTTAAGACAGGTCGCCCGTTCGGAGGTAAACGACGTATGCATTGTGATAGCACATCAATTGATAAAGTGCAGAGACGACGGACGAGGACTTCAATCGACAGTGCAGACCAAGGCACACGAGAACAGTCTAAATGGTTGGAAGCATAACAGCCGGGAGGCGGACAACGCAGGGCAGCTGCAACCTCGTCACCATACAAGCCAAGAAAGTGGGCTGACAAGAGAGGAGCCAATCGGCGTTCACATCCAGATGGTAGGACAACAGCTGCAAGCGTCTCGTCAACAGCAGATCGGGGCAAGTCAGCAAACACCGAACGGGTGCGAAGACAATGTTGCGCAATGACGTTCACATGATCTGCCTTTGTACGCGGCCGCATATTAGTGTCCAGAAGCGACCGCGTAGATTTGGAAAGTACAGATGCCAGAAGGTCCGTAAGATGACCAACGATTGTCTGCTCGTCATAACCAAACCAAGCCGGAAAACCGGAATAGTGCCTTGCGAACGAGGAAGCCACACTGACTCAAACACACATGCTCATCCTCCGCAAAAGGACACAGTGAAGATAACGACAATCCTCGAACTCGCTCGGACGGAGGGACAGAGATCCGTGGCCACTCGTAACAACAACGTCGACACCATTGAATGCAACACACCCACGAAAATCGAAAGAGCAAGAGTGACAGGTACGACGATGAGATACGAGGGATTTCAACAACCATGCACAAAAATTTTCAGGGGTTTCAAAGTCATGGACATGATATTGCGGATAATAAAGAGCATCATAGTACACAGGGTATTCGGCAATGGTATGCGTGATCAAAAGCGAAGGGCAGTCGCGCTCGTCGACGACTCTAGCGGCGCGAGACGGCGCCTTGACTATAAACATGCTGCAAAAACGTTAGAAAGCAACGAAGAGCGAATAATATAGAGAATCTCACACAATACACCAAAACTGCGTAGATGTGCGGAACGAGAGATGCAAAATGATGATGAAGAACGACGAACAAAAGACGCAAATTGATCAATCAGCGTGTCGGGAGGAGCCGGGATCAAACGACAATCGTGGGAATATTGTGCAACAGATCTTGTAGAGAAAATGACATTTGAACACCACAGAACCCTTCTCTACTCCGTAGAGTCGGGGACTGCTGCTGGCAGTGCTGCAGGTCAACGACCTACACTTGACCTACACAATCGTATTCCAGGAGTATGTTTATACTAATACATCGAAGAAAGAGAAAAAACCATGCAAACAAAACTACACAAATCTCAGATAGCAGAATCTCCAGCATCAGCAAGACCGCTTTATCATCTTCGCAGTCAGATATCATAGTCTTCATAATCCCCACAGCTCCCTTCCGTACTCCCATTCTCAACATCATAATCATCATCTGCACAATACACATCCGCATCCTTTCCCAAAGGCTGCCAATCCAAAGCCGTCGTCATCGACGGACCTACGCCAGCATCAGCAACTCACAGAATAAAAAAACACAATCAATTCCACTCACCACCGATATCAAAACCACGACAATTCTCAATAGCCACAGCATACAGCGCC
Source organism: Suillus brevipes Sb2 (assembly GCA_011800875.2). Taxonomy (NCBI): domain Eukaryota; kingdom Fungi; phylum Basidiomycota; class Agaricomycetes; order Boletales; family Suillaceae; genus Suillus; species Suillus brevipes. Next base: position 30,285 of record JRHT02000097.1, read on the forward strand.
GTCTCAGCATAGGCACGACACCTCTTAGCATTCAAAATAAGTAGTTCCAGCCCGAGGTTGCGCAGGAGGGCGTTGCTGCGCCTCGTAGCGAGGGATATCGCCATCGGCTCTGCCTGTATGGCCACTTCCTTCTCGAATGCTTCGTCAAAGGCTTTTCGGACGTCCGTGGTGACCCATGTGCTTGACAGGCGCAATGGGGGGTTGGTACACTGTAGAAAGGCGGTCAGGTGAGAACAGATGGTAAGCAGACTGGCACAGTACTTACGTTCAAATTGTTAGATGTTGGTTTTCCCTCCTGCGAGGCAGACTGACTGTGTATCGAGGGCATGGGGCTGTTTAGAAGCGATGGTGCTGCAGTTGTGACGAGGGGCACATCGTCCCTCATCTGAGCATCGCCCCTCTCCCGCGTTTCTATCGAGCAGGCCAAAGGTGGGCAAGGTAAAGGTACACAGCCCGTAGGCGCATGCGTCTGCCTCACAGGAGGCTTGATCAAGTCAAAGGTATGCCTAGCCTGAGCCGAAAGACCCGCTACAACCACCAAAAAGGTCAGTCCACACATCCGCGCGGAGACAAAATTTACTCACATAGCCAATGCTGCTCGAAGAACTCGATAGCCTGGCTGTACAGCGTCACTTCCATCGACACCGCTTCTTCCTCTCCTCTAGAAGAATTCGTTCACATCGCACCACCACAAGGACTCGGAATCGCTTTCTTGCAAATTCATATATACTGCAGATGCCGATCGAATGATTTCCACGGAGGTTTTGCACATGAAATCGATCGGTAGGGTTCGAGAGACGTGCTGCTGGTATGGCGGAACAAGATCTGACGGTATCGATCGAACGCTTGATGAGCAGGTAGCACTGACATCAGATTCATAGATCTAGACTGGTACACTAGCCTATGACTCGTCTCACCAGAAAGCCCTTCTTGCCCCCAAATGCCTATCAAAAACCCAAACCCAATAGACCCACTCTCAAAACTCCAGCAAGAGACTACACGAAACAGCGACGCACATCGCAACATCCAACACCACACCCACAGGCAGTCTCGAACCAATATCGATGAAGCAAATCATCCTTCAGCTCAAAACAAAAATTGCGTGTGTTCAACTGGAGGCAACCTCGCAGAAGAGAGCTGTGACATTTTAGCTAAAAAAAAATAGCCACAACTCCCTTCTTTGAGGTTTCTATGCATGGGTAGGTAGACGAACAGAAGAAAGATGATCAAAGTAGGGGAAGAGTGGGAGTGGGGAGTGGGGAAGAGACGCTGTTTGATCGATATCGATTTTCCTTTTTGTCTACGGAGGCTCATGCCGAGTCGACAAATGTCAAATACTTAGGATTCGTGTTCCAGGTGTATATCGATGCGGTCATGATCCAATGGTACAATTTCAATGCGTGCCTATATTATAATACATGGAAGAGAGAGAGAGAAACCAACACTAGATAGCAGCAGAATATCCAGCCTAGATATCACTGAAAGACACGGTCACATATCATACTCTTCATAATCCCCACAACTCCCTTCCGTACTCCCATTCTCAACATCAACATCAGCATCATACTCCTCATCTACACAATACACATCCACACCCTCTCCCAAAGGCTTCCAATCCAACGTCGACGCGCCTGGGCCTGTACCAGCATCATCATCAACAACCCACACAAAAATCAACAACAGAAAGAAAGAAAAAAAAAATCCACCCACAACAATTCTCAATAGCAACAACATACACCTCCCCCTCAGCCTCCGCCCTCCCCCTCTTCGCATACAACACAAGCAGTTCCAGCCCGAGGTTGCGAAGCAGGGCATTACTCCCACTGCGCCTCGTAACGAGTGAAACCGCCATCGGCTCGGCTTGGATTGCTATTTCCTTCTCGAACGCTTCAGTGAATGTTTTGAGGACGGATGGGGGGACCCATGTGCTCGTTAGGCGGAATGGTGGGTTGTTGCACTGTAGAAAGGCGGTTATGGGAATGGGGGTGTGGTAAGTAGACTGAGGGGTACTTACGTTCAAACTGTTAGGTGTTGGTTTTGCTTCGTGAGATTCGGAGGGGACGGGACTATTTAGAAGGGATGGTGTTGTGATTTTGACGAGGGGTACATCGGTCCTCTCAGGCTCGCGCGTTTCTATCGAGCAAGCCAAAGGCACACAAGGTAAAGGTGCACATACCGCACGCGCATGTGCATGCCCTTGCTTCAAAGGAGGCTTGATCAAGTCAAAAGTATGCCTCGCTTGAGCCGAAAGACCCGCTACACCCCCCAATAAATAATCAGTCCTTGATCCGATCTACTCAAACAAAAAACACTCACATAACCAATGCTGCTCGAAAAACTCAATAGCCTGGCTATAAAGCGTCACCTCCATCGCACACCTTTTCTTCCTCTCTTCAAGCAGCACACGCTCTACAACTGCGTGTTTTTTAGGATCACCGTGCATACAAGTGTTGAGGTGCATTTGCAGCGTCTCTTCCTGTTTCGCCTCGATGATGCGTTCTCCAACCAATCCCCAGAGATCGTTGGGATATACTCGACCTTTGAGCACGGATGCTAGAACGTACAGTTCTGTATGGAGCTATACAAGACACAAGACACGAGACACAGATCAGGATATGGAAAGAAAAGACAGGAGATGAGATGAGGCGCTGACTTTTTGGTTAGCAGTGAGCGCTATATAAGCATCGAGGAGCTCGCTGCCTAGTGCATTTGAGAGTTGAGAGATGGTGGTGCACCGGGCTGCTGCATAATCGAATGAGTTTGTTGAGAGACACATCCGAGTCTGTTTTGAATCTGGATGGGAGGGTAGGGTTTATGCACTGCGTGAGGGTGCACTGTTTTGGATATGAGGGTGTATGGCCTGGCTTTTAAGTGTTCAGAGACTGAGCCCGGGAGCGCCATCGATAAGCGATAAAAGGCTGGCTGGCCAGCCCAGGTAGAACTGGCCGGCCCAGGTAGAATTTACGTTTCCTGGCGATCAAAAGTGAATCTCATTGGTTGGTGAGAGTGAATAACGGAAAAGACTTACGTTCAAGTCTGGCGATCAAATATTGATGGCTGGCGGGAAGCATTGATGGAGCTGGCGGGAAGCATTTAATACTGGCAGGGAAGCATTTAATACTGGCGCGGAAGCATTAAAGGATGGCGGAAAAAGTTATTTATAGTACGCCATCGATAGCTTAAAGCAGTACATAGTCCTCTACTGTCCAGAGATGACCAGAACTTGTCCCTTCAGGCCATATTGTAATATTCATACATTACTTACCCTACAGTAGTAGTAAAAGTGTGATACATTAATTGCTACATCGCATAGGTGTCCCTACAGCAGTAGCAAATGATGTATCACTGGTGAATCCAAGAGGGAAGCGTTTGTCTAGGCTATTCATGGTTCTCACGATCAATCTGTGGTTCTTTTTGATTGGTTCCTCCGTTCTTTTGGTTGTACCTTGGTTCTTCATATTTGTCAGCTGGTACTTTGATGTAATTCACACTTCTCTGTATTTGTCAGCCCCAACATCCAGCGCGCTGTGATATTTGTCAGCTGGTACTTAAATAGATTCATGCTTCTCTGTATTTGTCAGCCCTTCATGCAGTGCGATATAATTTTAATGCGCAGATATTGGTGCCTTCTGTATATTTGTCAGCACCTGTACAGTTCTTCGGCAACTCGCGAAAGCACCAACTCCAGCGACACGGTTAGCATTGAATATCATTTCCTCATCTCTGGATAAATTCGTTCTTTTTTCTTTGTTTTGTGCTGCGCAATATATAGTATTGCTAGTCTGCTTTTATGCGGATGGTTCGCCAATGGCGCCATCTCAAGGTGCGTGCCATTTACTTATATTTTATTTTTGCCATGATCGAAAATCATCCCAGAGGCCAAATTTACCTGCATGTGGGTTAGAGTTTTCGGTGGAGCTTACGAGTTCCTTGGGTCCCACACACTCACATGTTGACAGGCTAGGCCAATGGCGCTATCTCAAGGTGCGTGCCATTTACTTTTATTTTATTTCTGCCATGATCAAAAATTATCCCAGGCCTTCAGAAGATAGAGGCCAACTTTACCCGCATGTTGGTTAGAGCTTTCGGTGGAGCTTACGAGTTCCTTGAGTCCCACACACTCACATGTTGACAGGCTAGGCCGGTCAATTTTTTTTAAAGTATTCCAATATTAATTTTATTCTTGGCCTTCCAGAATCCTCCACCTCCCCTTCCATTGCCCTCTCATCCTTCTCTCAATCGTTGGCGTTTTCGCTTTTTTTTGGCGCGTTTCACTGAGGCGTTGGAGTGGGTAAACTTGGTCATTGTTGTTACGATGATGTAAGACTATGCTCTAAAGAGACTGATGACGACTAAGCTACCCTTAGTCCTTGCGTTCGGCTTCCCCTTGCCTCCTCTTGCCCTACTAACCCTCCTCCTTGCTCACCCCTTGGGGGTGCCCCACTCCAGCGTTGTACGAGATGTTCTGTATGTAGTTTGTTGATGTATTTGGTGCTATTTGTCACCAGAATTCCATGGGGTTCTCCCGCCATTCTTGTATTACTGTGAGAGCGATGCCAGCGACTTAGAAATGCTTACGGGGTCCTTGTCTCACGCAAACAGCTGTAAGTGTGAAGCACCAAGACAATTCAAAATTCAATTTCACAATATGTATCATATACACTATATATTTAACCAATAGCATTGGCAACAGCCGCTCGAGTTGACTGGAATCGTTGACGTTTACCTCGACCCACAGTGGGAGTGTGTGACTCAACTACCTTGACTTTTGTATGAGCATCTCGGCTCTTTTTCTGACGCTTAGCGGGTGGTTCCATATCTATGTTGCTGGAATTCGGAGGGGCAACTGAATCAGCTGGACTGGGAGTGGTGACCGCGTTGGGTGTGGCAGAAGTAACCGGCACGGTTTGGCTAGGCGTCATGGTAGCCAACATCCTGGCAGGGGTGATAGCTGCGGGAGCTGATATGGCAGAGCTGGACATAGCGGGTTCAATCATCCTGGTGGGGGTTGTGACTGGTATGGTGGGAGCCGCTATAGCGGAGCTGGACATAGCGGGTGCCATCGTCCTGGTGGGGGTGATGACTGGTATAGTGGAGATTGGCATGGTGGAAGCCAGTGTGGGAGAGCTCGTCTTGGAGGGAGTTGTAGCTGGTGTGGTGGAGCATGATACAGTGGGCGCAGAGGAAGTGGTTGCCGTGAGTGATGAGGACTCAAACTGATGACCAACATGCGCAGGCCCAAGGGAAGAGTGGCCGAACTGATAACGAATACGGGGAGGGGAACATAGCAACTCCGTCGCAGCACCCTGGGGCTGCATGTCGCGTAAAGCATCCTCGAAAGAGTCAAGATTCGAATTCCCATCAAAAAACATGGAAATGGAGGGAGACGTGTCCTTTGCATATGGTAGAGGTGGAGAAGGGGAGGGAATGTACCCGTCCGGCATAGGCAGAGTGGGCAAATCTGATTCGGGGCTGGTCTCGAAGCAGAAGAAATCTGGATCAGGCGGCACAGAAGGGATGTTTGGTGCCAATAAATTATCCATTGTGGGAATATCGTCTGGAGCGGCGGAAAAGCGGAGTAGATCTTCACCCTCCAGACGCTTGGCTGCCGTTTCTTTCTGAAGAGCAGCCTCAGCTAAGCATTGTCAGCGCAATATAGAGAAATTGAACATAGAAAAAACTTACGAAAAACATGAGAAACGAATTCATAGTAGGGTACCATGACATTGTCGTTAAACTTTGCGAACGCCTGGTTGAAGCGATTGCCTAGCTTTGTTGATCCTACATGCAAGCTACTGACATCGATCGCGCCTTCGTTTGATGGGTCAGGCCCGCCGAGCAGGACACTGAACGTCCATCCCGTAGCCTCGTGCAGCTCTCCGAAGAATGTCGACAGAATTTCCGTTAGTCTCGGTACAATTCTATATTAAAATCAGTGAAGTGTACAACGCAAAGAGAAGGATACTTACTCTTCATTGGTTATCTCGGGTGGTTCTTTTTCCTTCGCTGCCTCACGTCTTGCTTCCCTCATCTCTCTGGCAAGTTGCGATATTTCTTCCTTCACGTCGGCAGACTCGCTCTCCCAGCATTGCGCAACATGTTTGCGAATTATGCGAAGGTTTGCCTTCGGTTCGGGGGGATTCGATTGTTCCTTGATGGCGTTGAGCTCATCTTTAACGTAAGGTTGGACTCGAGATGCATAATACTTCTTGGCGTAGACTTCGCTTTCTTTGAGGAGCCGTGTTCGGGATGTTGTGGGGCCTTTGACGATACTCTTGAGAAGTTTGTTGACAACGGAATTACCGGCACCGTTTGCTTTGCGCGCAGCTTTAGAATGACCATTGTCATTGCGCAATTTGACTATCAAACGCTGAACATGGGGTAAGATCACAGAAAATGTATGTAAAAGCAGAAAATAAACCGTCTGAACTGCCGTCCTGATTTCAGCCTCCTGCATCAACTGTTCTGGTGTCAGCGGCTGATCCATAGGGACAGCTGGATTCAGGGACGCCCTTGGAGGCCACTGGTCCTCCCATTTTTCAAAGAACGGTGGCCAAAAGTTAGAGTAGTTGCCTTTTTTTTGACATTCAAGGTACTCGTCACGATATGTCAAGAGAAAAGTTTGCTGGTCGGCAGTGAGCCAGGTACGTGGTGCCATCTGATATTGACTATTGAGCGTCATATTTTTATTTATAAATAATGACATACCTTTGAGCTCGTGATCGCCAAGTAGATGCTTAGACGCCTACGATGCACATTTGAGCGCGTATTCAAGTCGAGTTTGGACCCTTCCGTTTGTCTGTAGTCAGGTTTTTTTGGCCTGCGCTCGGCGCGGGACTTTCGATGGGATGGACATCGTACGAAGCACGATCGAAGTAGAAGCCTAACATAGAAGTGCCTGGGACGGAAGGTGGCAGCACTTCGGCCTATAGTGACTAAATGAGTACTCAGATCATACCAACAGTGAGTTTTTATGATACTCACCTGTATATACTGCCATGTTATGCCTGAGCACAAGTGTGGAATGTTGAACGTTCGAACATCAACGTTAACTCGCCCACACGTGAGAGACTGACCTGGATGAGTCAAACTTAGTAATGCAAGCGTCACTCGATCAATAAGGTCCTTACATGCTATGAAATGGTATCTTCTAGTTCATTCAGCACATCGGTTGAAGTATGTATACTACCAGCAGTTCAGCGCTGCTAGCCCCTGCTTGACCTGCATAAATAATGTGAGTTTAGTTCACTGTAAAGCGTTCAAAATGAGTTTGAGTGTTAATGCGGTCCTACCATGATCGCGATTATCTGTGCTACAGGTCGAATTCAAGCTATTAAGATCCGACAGATAACTTGAATGTCCAACCTACTCCCCTACTCCAATGATCATTACCAGACATTTGCCCATGTCTCACTACAATGAATAATGTAAGTTCACTCACTCCAGATGCACCTTGAGCCTTTAATACTATTGAATATTGAATCGCAATAGGTCAAATCTGTTAAGGTCTGACCAATAACGCACAACTTAAACTACGGTGAATATTTAGCGGTCACTCAGTCTCACAACGAGAAGACACGTAGGTACCATCCTGTCGAGTATCATCTGAATCGTGCACGGCACTCACAACTAATTGTATCTATAGCATAGTTATTCAGTGCCATGAGCCAACATGTGCATTGAGGTTCACGATTAATACGGTCCGACGAATCGAAGCTTCTAAAGGTCACTCTTTGGTTTCCTCTTCTTTTCTCCTTACCAGACACTTCACCATCCCTCACAGCTACCCAATGGCCCCTCCAATCAAGCACAAAACTGCTGCCGCTAAGCTCAAAGCTTCGAGGGAAAAGCGTTCTCGGTACTATGCCAGGTGTGTAACTTCTGTTTTGTTAGCCCCCCAGTCCACCAAATGCTGATCAAAGACACAGGTGCCGCGAATCGATTCTAGCGAAAAGGAGGGAGAAATACCACGCCGCCAAAAAGCATCAAGAAGACGAAGACGGCATAGATGGCAGCGATGATGATCACGAGGAATCATTGTAAGTGCTAAATTTTAATGTCGTAGACGTGCTTATAGTATTGATATTAGAGAGACATTGGCCGAGTGCATTGCAGTAGTCAAATACACCAAGGATGAATTCGTGCAATATATTCAACGATCTCCGCAAACATTCACCATGGGCGTCTTCGCCGAATACACTAAATCTTTCCCCGACGCTCCTGGAACCCATGGAGACAGAGAAATTTTCCAGCGTGCCATATCAAGCATCGAGGAGTTCCTTGCCAGGGCTACTCGAGGCCAGGATGGCATCCTTCAATTATGCGGGGTCTGTGACGAGTGGCGCGCTGCAGACCAAGTCTGCCGGAGTATGAAGGATACCATTGCGATGGTAGAAGATATTTACTGTCACGCGCTTCGCGATGGAGACTCGGAGTTAGCAGTAGTTCATTTTCTTGGGGGGTTCCTCTACCAGAACTACAAATAATATTGAATACAGTACTACATTACTAACATGAATCAATCAAATCGCGCATGTTCTGCTGACTATTGCTCTCGAAGTCTTCAAGCGGAGAGATACTCGTGCACTGGACAACTATGCAGATTCCTTCTGACGGCAACTAACATAACACATGCTCTGAATAACTACATGCTACAGTTACAATACCTGCATGGCATCACCACGGTCTATCGCGCTCCTCATGATGCTCATACCCTTCTCGATACTGTCCACCTTGTGAAAGATACCGCGGGAGACGCCAAGCACTTTCGGACCAGTAGCATCCCTGCAATGAAGAAATTAGTATCAGAACACGGAACATGAAATTAAGAAGTTCACCAGCCTGAAAAGACGCCGATGTATCGACCCCTGGAGATACAATAGAAGGGTGGCTCAGCATCGGCGGCGGGCACATTGAAGTATGTTCCGCTGTAAAAATGCAATAGGGAGTCATCTGCAAGTGCTGCGGCCGCAGCGGCCGCATCCTCGTCATCAGAGTCATCGTATTCGTCAAACTTGACCAAGATGGTGGTAGGGCCTGTGGGAGCGGCGGCGGTAGGAGCCGAGGAAGTAGGAACAGTAGGAGCAGCCATGGTAGGGGTGGAGGGAGCAGGAATGGGAACTTCCATACTGGTCATAGTAACAGCAGGTGGATTACCGGAGACCACGGGGGGAACAGGTGGTGGTGTCTCAGTGGTACCTACAATGTCGCCAAAGATATGTTAGTCATGGTAGTGTCAAGGAATGAAACGGAAGTGATTCACCATCAGGCGTCTCTCTATTGGTGTTAGCGTCGTCGATGCTCAATCCCCTGGACAACGCATTCCTATCTTCAAGGGAGAGATGTCGCAGGAATTCGATAAGACCGTCCAATCGGACAGACACCATTGTGTCTGGCTGACTGGATGAATGAGAGTTCTGGGTCATGACTTTGTGTTGTGGGTAATGTATCACTAGCACTCACCGCGAGAGAATTTATCTAACTCCTAGAGGACCGCTAGGGACGGGGATTCACGATATGGAGGATCATTTGGGACTTCGAGAATCATAGCAGAGCCGCCGAGTTGCAGACTCTCGCAGACAAGAATAAACTAGCGAGTATTCTGAGGGAATTTCCCACAGCGACTGCTGACTAAGGTGGGCAACCTCGACGTCCTAGTGCCATTGTCCCTCATGATGAGGTTGGCTACTACTAAGTTTGGTCGACATCCCTGTCCCAGTACCAGAACCATCTCTGTGGTTCTTTTCCTGTTTTGCTCTTCTCTTGACTCAGTTTACGTCGGGCCATCCAAAACATGTGGCCTTTGATGTTCTATGGGGAAGGTGAGTATCTGTGCATGTTACATAGAGCGCTTACTTACTACACGAAGGATCAGTATCTCCGCCATGAGCTTGGCACGCATGCTATCGCTCAACCGAATGCGAGTGTTCGATCCTGGCCACAACTTCTCGTGAAGCGGCCACACTCTATTGAATTCAAAGAACATGGTCACCATGAACGCCCGGGTTTCCTCTGAGTTAGGAGCCCACTGCATATATCTTGGTATGTGGTCATTCAACCAAACCTTTTGAGCAGGCGTGAAAATTGGCCCGCTGCTGGGACTTTCATTATATCTGACTATATATGAACGCGCTTGCCGGGACACATGTGAGGAAGGCTGAGGACCGTCTAATTGTTTTTGTTTAGATGTCAATTAACAATACCGCAATCACAATTGCTCACTTGGGGAGGGCCGCACTGTGTATTCAACAATGGCCGGAAGGGGGAGGTCGTCAGTCGACAAGGGGCGATTCTCAGTCGATGAAGCTTGCATGAGGTGGGTACTAAAGAAGGGGGCTCATAGGAAGAGGGACCGTCCTTTTTTGTTTTGGGATTCGCCAATTCCAAACTCGGAATTGTATTACTGCCTGTGGAGTATGACACTGACGCATTGAACTACAGTACACATGCGTCGTCGTCGCGCCCCCAAGAGGCAGGCAATTGAACGTGAGCCCTTTGTCCCTCACTCCGCCAACCTCCAACGTCCCCTTGTACGAATTCGCGCAGCAGAGATCACAACCGACGGTAGCACACGGTTGCACACAAGCTACATTGAAGGAAGACTTCCTCACGATTTGCCTACTAACAACACTCATTTCATAGATGATGAGGTCGGGTATGCTGGTGACCTGGGCTTTGATTCTGGATCCATCACGGAAGATATTCCCTGTAACGCTCCTTTGGGCAAACGCAAACGCTTTGCAGCGGTGAGTTGTTTCTGTTTGTTTTTTCAACTCGTGGTTACTCAGTAAACTCAAGGATGCACCCTTACTGGCCTGGATCCCAGAACGCCAAGACTTTCTCGATGAAATGATGCGTCTCAACGGGCGTGGATCAGAGGGCATCGGTTGTCAGTGCGGTGAGGTATCACCTCAATTCCGATGTTGCGACTGTTTTGGTGTTCAAATGTTCTGCCGTGCATGCACGCTCAGAAACCATGCTTATCTCCCTTTGCATAGGGTCGAGGTATGTCTCACACTTTAGCACTGGTGTCTCGCTGATCATATTTAGATGTGGAATGGGTCTTTCTTTCAACGCATCACACTTAAAAGCCTTGGAGTTCGCATCCAACTTGGCCATAACTCTGGCGACAAGTGTTACAACCCAGTTCCTTCTACTGGTGAAGACTTTATTGTCATTGGACTAGATGGTATCCACGAGATCGCGCTGGACTTCTGTGGCTGCGCCTCAGCTCAGGTCCGGTACAAACAGCTACTACGCGTGCGGTGGTACCCTGCAACCATCTCAGAGCCTCGAACCGCGGCAACATTCACGGTTCTGCAAAATTTCCACCTTTTATCCTTCGAGAGCAAAGTTTCAGCATATGAATTTTATCATTCCCTTGCAAGACGTACCGACAATTCTGGTTTATCAAAGATCAAGGTGAGTATCATTTTTCCGTCTCTGGATCTATCTAACTACAATATGAAGGATCGCTACTCTGCTTTTATGCGAATGGTTCGCCAATGGCGCAATCTCAAGCAACTGGGCCGTGCAGGAAGGGGTCACGATCCCGCTGGAGTGGACGCTACAGCTGAAGGGGAGCTAGCAGTCCTGTGCCCCGCATGCCCACATCCTGGGAAGAACTTACCGCCAGACTGGGAGGAAAAGCCGCTCTTCGTTAGGTAAGATATCAGTTCATTGTTTCGTCTTGAAGCTCACAGATTCTTACAGGTGGAAATATGCGTTATTCGTGGCAATCGACGCAAATTTTCGGCTGAAGCGAAAGGCAGTGTCCTGTGACACTGCCGATCCCAGCCTCAATCTCGGATGTGGTTATTTTGTCCGGGACAGTGCGTACAAGTCATACCTTGCGGACCGAGCCACAGAAAGACAAGAGGTAAGTAAGACCATTGTAGTGAGTTTTCAATATCTCACTGTTTTTTAATGTAGCGAAGCACCTGCGTCAGCCATAATGCAGTCAATGCTGCCGATGTAAAATCTTCCCGGGGGCTAGCAGCCACGGGTGTTGGAACAATCGACTGCGCAAGACATGATATGAAACTTCCGAACGGCGTTGGAGACCTCCAGAAGGGGGAACGGTACGTGCAGCACTGTCATATTTCTGTCTCCCAACCGCGACTGATGAAATTTGATTTTAGTTATATCAACATGGATTACATCGTATGTTCTGCGCTCCTCGCGCTCACTATGACTATGATCAATATATCATATGATATCGCCTGCCAGTGGCACAAGAAGCTATGGAATCGAATGGAGTCAATGCCGGAACGCCTTCGCCTACCTAGCGAAACCTCACTTATTCGATTCTTTGTCCCGAAATTTCACATCCAGGCTCACATTGAGAAGTGTCGAACTAATTTCTCATTCAACTGGTCGAGATACGTTGGCCGAACTGATGGCGAAGCACCCGAGCGTGGTTGGTCGAACATCAACCGAGTTGCATCAAGTACGAAAGAGATGGGGCCAGGAACGCGTCGAGATACCCTCGATGATCACTTTGGAGACTGGAATTGGAAAAAGGTCACGGCGTTAGGTGCGGTCCTCTTTTTTATGCACTTGCTAGTATTGACATGAAACTTTTAGGGCGAACAATGCTGAAGAAGATAGTTGAAGCTGTCAAGTGGGCGAGAGAGCATTCGGAAGCTCTTGCGGAGCTGGAGAAGACCATCCAGCCCGCTCTCATTGCTGAATGGAAGGCGGAAGTTGAAGCCTGGGAGGAGGACAACTCTTGTCCTAATCCCTTTGAAAGCCGCTTCTCTCGTAAGTGCTTTTGTCCGTTGCTTAGTTGCTATTCTGAAAAACAGTAGCGGTCACACAGGCAGCTGTACGATTAGAACTCGCCGAGCTCGAAGCCCAGGAACTCCAAGCTGGGATTAATGTCTCACTTCACACTGACGTTTCCCCGAGCGGTTTAATTACATTGGGTATAGATCTCGAAGATCAACAGTGCGTCTGGCTCTCTGCTTTCTTACTGCGTTGTTCTCATGAAAACATAGAGCACGTTTGAGATCGAAGTTTGCTGATGTCTCCCTCCACGACACTGACAAGCAAAAGGCAACGCTGCAGACCCAGGTCACCTCCCTCCAGCGACGACTCGAGGCCTGGGCTCGCATCCAGGAATTATATATGCCAGCTGTTTGTCAACTGCGCCATCAATCATCCGAAGCTATTGAGAGGGTGGAGGAACTGAAACCGCAAGACTTCGAGCTGTGGCTCCCATCACAGCTCCCAACTGAGACGCCTACAGACCAGAAACTTGCTGGGTACGAGTGGGACTTGCGCTATGCACAAGCTCTTGACGCCCTCGACGATGTTCGCTCACACCTTCGCCTTCGATCCCACATTTATATGTACAAGGATAAGAACATTCGTGGTCAAGCGGGCTCCACCCGCGCAAAGAAAATTATTGACTCTGTCGAGTCACGGAAACAAGCCAGCGTCCTCAAGTATAGACGTGCGCGGAATGCCCTGTTATCCCTTACGAGCCGTCTTGAGAGGTGTGGGTGGGAGACTGTTGTGCGCCCACTTTTGAATAGTGATGTCAGACCTATGGGCGACATGGAGCGACAAGGGACCGGGACTATTTCCTGGATCTGGTTAGAATCACATGCTGACAACAGTTGTACAGAGAACGAACGGGTGCAGGATTGTGAGTGTATCTCTGTTGAAATTTACTTGTATCTCATCCAGTATGACAGGTGTTCGATTGGAGTGGTGTAAGGCCCGTGCTCGTAAGCATCGGTGGTCGGAGGAGGTAGAGCTGTTGTTAGAGGAGATGAGGCGTGTGTTAGTGTTTTTGAAATGGCAAGCGGCCTGGTGGAAGGGGCACGAGACACTCCGGATGGTCGACTCGATGCCCACACAAGAAGGACTGACGGCGTATGCTTGCCGCCAGTCTGCATTGCGCGATTCGCTGACCGCCTCATTTCAAAGCTTATGGAGTGGGGTACCTGCCCTGATCGCTGATGGGTTGGATATCATGGAGAGTGGAGAGGCGGATGGCCCTACCATAGATGCTCCTCCCTCCTCCGCAGTCACAGATGTTTTATAATTAGCGTGATAATGTAATCATTGAGGGGCAATAATAGTGTGATTAATGTGAGGGGCAAATGATGGGCAAGAAGTCTGGAGATGCACCCAGATCGCAGGCAATAGATCTTGATCATACAAACTTGTTGTAGACATAGATCTCGATCATACAGGCTTGGCGCAGACGGTAGGGGGGCTACGGTCATAGTAGAATGATGTATCACTCGGAGCTACAGATACTAGCAATTAATGTATAACAGTTTCGCTACAGCAGTAGCAAGTAATACATCAATACTACAGCTACAGGTGCGCAGGCTCGCGTTTCGATGGTCAAACGAAACTGACCTTATAGTCTCTCGCGTTGTCTCTCTTGTCGCGAGTCTCCCAGTACACCCTTTCTCTGGTCTCCTCAAGAACTCTCTCGTTGACCAAGGATAAGTCGTAAGGTCCCACGGAGGTCTTCACTGCTACATGCCAACGCTTGCGCTGTTCCGCCTGGTAAGCTAGTAAAGCTTTCTGCGCTACTGGGTTCCGCATGGAGCGATACTTGTGCACCTGAATATTCCTCCAGAATCGAGCCATCATTCTCGTTCTGTCCTCCGGCCAATCCGCTTCTTCCATTGCCGTCAGCATGCGTGGGCAGGCCTGACAAAATTCTTCGAATGGTAAGTTCTCATCATTGATGACCGCGCGCATTGCGAGTAGAGGCTGCCGAGACCCACGCTGTCGAGCCATCCGCTAAGGTTGACATAATCATAGCATCGTCGTCAACCGTCTCCTTACGATTGACTTCGTCCAAGCCGTCGTTGGTGAAGTACCATAATTCAACATATTCTCCCTTGTCTAGCTTCTTGATCGCATATGCGCAAGGCGCGATACTCGTAGCTGCGTCGTCTGGTATGCCAGTGGCGAGAATTGGTATGTACTTATGCTTATTCTTTTTCCTATCCTCCTTGCGAGTAGTCTCTTCCTCCTGGGCTCGAACTTGTTCGAGTCTGTCTTGCTCCTCTTCTTCTAGTTGCTCACGGTGTAAGCGCTCTTCCCTATCTGCTGCTACTTGACGTTGCCAAGCGATCTTGTCCGCGTTGTTGTTGGTCTCCCAGATATTCGTAAGTAGTTGCACCGCCTGTTCCTCGTTAGTGTTCTCATTAATGAGTTGGGCTCGAGTATTTTCGAAGACGTCCGAAGCATAGTCTGGGCAGACGTTAAAATTGGGATCATTACGCATCCTTGCCATGATTGATGACCGAAGGTATATTCGTTGTAGGAGGATGCGACGAAACGATAGTGTAGTCTAGCAGTAGAAGACTTGCAAATACTACGTGGTAGTATGAAGCAAGAAGGGTGCGAACTTCGGAAAGCTGTGCCGCCGCATAGACCTCATTCTAATTACGTTTTCGTTCCTCAAACTTACATAGAATATAAACAAATAACAAATATCGAGGTAAGTTCTCATACTTGCCCTCCAGTTTATCTTCATTCTGGTGGTCGCACATGTGGCTCAGGTTGCTCTATCTGGTGTGCAAGTGGAGGATGATTTCCAATCGGAACTTCAGGATACACAACAGGGTGCAAGCCGCGGCATGCATCCACTTTCTGGACCTGCGATAATTGTGGCGTCTGTTGGCAAATACGCACAAGCAGATTTCGATGCTGCCGACGGTTTCCAAGACATATCTCAAACCCTTCGGGATATTCGCTGTCATCAGAGAGACCGCGAAGGTATGGACCCTTGATCAGCCCATGAATCAGAACCGGACTGATCTATGATTTTATCACGCGCAACCACAGGACCATCCCGAATTCAGGGACGTCTCGTCGACTGCAATGGACGTACAGAGGTTCATTCAAGTCTTTGGCGGCATCATGCTACACAGCGCACTGCATCTGTATGTATCAGCACTCCCATTCTCGCCAGACAGCACTCGCATAGTCACTGGTTCTTGTGAAGTGCCATAATCATTAATGCAGTGTGAGCATACTTCATGATGCAAATCATCACTATTACCACGATTGCTCGCGAAGCATTTATCACGGGGAACTTCTCAACCGCTGAAAGCTACTCACGCAAGAGATCGAAGCTGACGCCAGCAACCACATCTCATTTTCTAACTTAACCGCTCACCCATTCAACTTGATGGCCCACAAACTGGACTAGGACAGCGAAGATGCAGTCAAGGTGACAGTCACCTATCATGCCCCCTTGAAATATGCCAATTATCACCTCAACATAGTCCTTCAACTTATAGCCTTCGTTGATAGGATATATCGACAAAGGCAATATCGCCCTGTGCGGAAAACTACATGCCTGTGACGCGAAGACAGCCTTTGACCTCGCGTACACGTTCGCGAACGGAAATTCGAATATTACTCTTCTCCTTGTCTTGATCAAGGCAGGTTGAATTTGGCTTGCATCTTTTACTTCATTATAGGTCATCTTTGCATTATTCACTGTAACTGTACACAGTATCGATCCATTAAATCCCGACGTCAGAAAATCTTTGATTGAGGGTCACTGCATCCCATGCTAATCCCTTTCACGCACTGCCCGCAGATCACATGTCAGACAAAGAAATACAAACGAGGGAGTCCGTGTTTTGTGTCTGCTGGTCGATCTGCCAGAGATGCAGGTGCATGCGCAAGGCAAGGATCTGCAGGAAGACAAACTGGAAACTGTATGTTACCAAGTGTGTTGGGGTGTTAATGGTAGGAATGCACAGATGAATTTGAAAATGCGTACCCTTGGAACATGGCGTGGTACTGGTACTGGGTGTGCGGAATATTAATGTCTTGGCCATACGGTTCTCGAGTGGTTCACGCACTGGGAAATACTGCGACGCAAAAACGTTCACCCCCGACAAAACTTCCGAAACAAAAATCATCACTGATGAGCACGGGAAAATGCGTGACAACATATGCATGTTTCGACTCACACAGACCACACATATAGTATAGAATGTTGTTCTTCACCAGGACGACGTACAGACGGCCGTGAGCCATCCTCCAGCCCTGTATAGCACGTATGAGCGTGAGAGACATGAGACCTAGAAAACTTTGATCAGGTATCTGTGCACATCTATGTTCTAATTGACAAACCCAGTTCAAACATAAACAAGAGAAAAAACGGTACGAACAGGTCGGCGCTGTTACGGCAACCTGTGATGCCTGGGATCGCGCTGGTCTCATCTGTGAAAGTGGAGAGAGAAGATGAACGGGGCGCCAATCAATAGGCGAGAGCCCGTACAAGATGCAATGGCAATAGCGGTAAAGGAAGTGCCGGCGCGTGCTATGACGAAAACCTGACTGATGCATCCACAATGGCCTTGAGGTGTGATGAGAGCATTGAACTCACAATGAAACAAGTCAGTATGGCAATGAACACGAATCGATTATGTTTCCAGAGTGCACATGTTCGGAGGACGAAGAAGCCTGAATGAATGGGATCAGAGACGTGGGTGGGTATGATGAGGAGAAGACATACATTCGGAGCAACCGCCTGATATCTCGCCGAAAACTGTGAGAGGAAACGGAACTCTCAGGGAGGATGTGCGAACATGATTGTACTGTGCACATACCTGAGAAAACAATAGCCAAGATCTTGCATTTCTGGCAATGTCACATGGTTATCAGTCAGTAAGTCTACCGCGAGTTCATGTACATACTTCAGGGTTCTCGTTCGGAATGAAGTTCACTGAAGTATGGCAAGTCAATTTATCACTGGAAGAATCTGTGCTGAAGTCGAACATACTATATAGATGCCCGATCAAAAGGAGAAAAGGCAAAATTCGGGTAGCGATATAAAGACCTTTCACCTGGGTCCAGCGCGATCGAAGCAGAAATGTCCACTTTGAACAACACATGCCACTTATCAATATGAAATGAGGAATATGGTGGAATATTACCTCTTCTTGAAGTGAACAAACATAATTATAGGTCTGTGAGCAAGTTTAATAGCGGACGGCTAGACATCAAGACAAGCCCACCCAGAATGTAACCATCGACGCTGAGCTGTGTCAGGACAAGAAAGAGCGATCCGGACATATACGCACTGTATACGTACTGGTGACTATCTATCATTGTCTCTTCGAAGTATCGAAAAGAAAGAGACGCACTGTATAAGTCTGCGAACTCATCGCTGCTGCAACATCGTCTGACGAGTACATCTCCATTCAATCGAGAAGCAGAAAATGGGACTTGCGCGCAAGGGACACACATATGCACCTGCTTATGTATCTCCAGCTGGGAATCGCTGAAGTTTCACTTGGAGGGGAATGAGACTCAGCGTTGAAACAGTATGGCCCCAGGGAAACGTAATTTACTACAGAATGCTACTGCGCTCTGTAGCATTCTGTAGCACATTTTAACTCACTGATCAGTGGCGTTATGCAATCAATATATAGCAAAAATGAATCGGCCCTTGCAGTGCTACGAGTCGATTTGCACCTTTCGACCTCCCGGGCCCTTTACTAAATATCAGTTGGACTGGTTTAGTCCAATCGGAATTTGCATTCACCCCGCCGAAGGCGAGTACGTGAGGATTAGCAAGTGTCGCAGTCAAACAATTCAATGAATGAAACTTGGAATCAAAACCTGTGTTCAAGTGTAAAAGACTCGTCGCCCTCTTGATCGCTCGAGTTTGGCGTGCTTCAAGTTCTGGCTCCAGCGTACTCACAATCCTGACTTTGATCCATTCATCTACCACTGCTAGCAGTGGAAGTTCGGTATCTATCAAAATTAAACAAATTAATTTGAAGTCCATCCGGAGGACCTGCAGCCGCCCACAACAAAAACTGTATTATTTTCAGCGCACTGATTCCAGATTCGATGAAGTTTGGCTCTGCCAACCTCATACAGCTCAAACACCATAACGATTCTACGAGCGTTTGAACGACGCCGAACGTCACGTCGGACTGCCCGCGGATGAAACGTCAGACAGAGGTATAAACACGAGGGCGCTAGAGCCATGTGCAAGTTGGTCTGTATGCCATAGGTGGAGGTGCATACGCGTGGCGAGGATCGCGAGGACAATGAATTGGAAACTGTGTATATGTATGGGTTTAGGGGGTGCTATTAGTGCGTCTGCGTATGGCAGGATAAAGATGCGCACTCTTGGAACATGGCTTGGTATCCGTACTGTGGGTATGGACGATCAATGACTCGGTGATAGATGAATTTAAAGATTCACGCACTTGAAAAAGCAGCAATGTGAGGACGTTTACCGCAGAGAAAACTTTCGGGATGAAAATGGTGATCAATGAGCACGAGGAAACAGATTGAAAGCATGTGTATTATTCTGACTCACACAGACCGCATGCATAGTAGAATATATTATGCTTCACCAGGACAGCATATATATGACTGTTGGTCGACCGCCAGCTTTGTATAGCGCGTATGAGCGTGAGGGACATGAGACCTGGAGAGCGTTAGTCAGCGCGCGTCGGAGTAGATGTATTCTTCCTGGCGACACACCAAACTCAAGCCCAATCAAGAGAAGAAACGGTATGAAGAGCTGGATGACGGCCGAGCTTTGGAAGCAGCCAGTGATACCCGGGATCGTGCTGGTCGTCCCTATGAAAGTGTAGTGTAAATGATGGTAGAATACTGAGGAGAAGGTAGGAGCGCGTACACGGTGCCGTGGCAGTAGTGGCGAAGGCAAAGGTTATGGATGATACGACAACAGCCTGACAGATGTGCTTACACAAGTGCGGGGTGCAGCGAGGATAGGACTTACAATGAAGGTAGTCATTATGGTGACGAGCACGATTTTATTGTTGTTCCAGAGCGCATATGTTCGAAGGACAAAAAAGCCTGTGTAAATGTGATCAGGATTTTGCGTATTTACGGGGAAAGGAGCATACATTCAGAACAAAAGACTGATATTAGGCTGAAACCTGTGAGAGAGACGGGTAGGGCTAGGCGAAGATGTGCATGCGTGTATCCACAATAATGTACGTACATGAGCAAATATTGTTCAACAACTGGCATTTCTGGAGCAGTCATGCGGTCAGCGTCGTTGAAGCCAACGAGGTCACCGCACATTCACTCACATCGGAGTTCTCGTTTGGGATGAAGTTCACTAGAGCGCGACATGTCAATTCATAACAATGGCTTAAGAGCTACACGCACTATATAAATGCCCGGCTAAGAGGAGGAAAGGCACGTATCGTGCGATGATATAAAGGCCTTTTACCTTGGACCAGCGTGACCGAAGTAAGAACGTCCACTATAGACGAAACATTATTATAAAAATATAACAATTGAGGTTGAATGAGCAAATTACCTCCAGATGAAGCGAACAAGCATAATCGTAGATCTGAGCAAGGAAGTTTAACAACAAACGAAAACGCAATCATTGGGACAATCTCACCCAGAATGTAGCCATCGACGCTGAGCTGTGTTTAGAGCATGGAAGGAGTTCAGATAATGATACGCACTATATAGGTACTGGCGGCACATGGATTATCTATTATTATCATTAAGTGTCGACAAGGGAACGTACCGTGTAAACCTGCAAACTCCTTGTCTCTGCGACATTGTCGGTTGAATACTCTGCCTGCATCTGATCGAGAGGCAGAAGATGGGTTTCGCGCGCAAAAATTCACGACACGCATCTTCTTATCTGTTATAAACGAGCAGGGAAACGAGCGAGCTCCGGGCGCAACACGGGCACCATTGCAGGAAAAAGGTTGAGCGCTCAAGTCTCGTCATCGAGAATCGAAGCTTTGCTGCTCGAGTTCTGGAACTTAAGCGACGTCAATCTAAAGGCGAGGCGCGTACGTATACTGCCGCGTTGTGATAAGAGATTGTGCTAAGCCGCCAATGATTGTAACTCCGGGACCTGCTCGCCTTGTAGGTTAGCAACCTGAAGCCCATCGCGAAAATCACAGTGGGAATCAGCAAATAGAATCCGAATCATTGATCGACGCCAACATTAATGATAATCCAATACTAGTCTGTTTGCACATCGTGATGGTGAGTAATGCCGCAAACACTAAAATGAAAAGACGAAATAAAGACAGACTGTAGCAAGGCGAATGCGCAGGCCGTGAAATAACGATGGATGGTCATATTGTCCGATATCCAAGACTATGTAATGGCGGAGATAGTGCAACGTCCGAGAACACAGCAGACCCACAATAAGCAGGTAGACGCGCGAATAAATCCAGTAGTTGGCCATCATGCTGCATTGATGGACAACTCGATAGGGCAAGGGGCCGCATTCACCTGCGTGGATTGGGACTGGGTTGACGGCAGCCCGGCAATATCCAACGTAAGAATGAGCTTGAAATTTACGCCTGTCGTTCTTATGAGCAAACAGAAGCAATCATGACATACACACTGACCCGGCCTTGACCCAGTAGCATAAAGCCCAGCATTCTTGCAGGCGTTATACCACTCATTCCACGTCGGATCCGTATCATTTGATGCAACATACGAGAAGTTAAGCGGGACCTGGATCTTCGGATATGACTTGGCAGGGAGGGTATCTTTTCCAAAGTAACCCGTGCCGACTTGTAGATTCGTGTTCGGATCCCACACTTGTGCAGAGATGGAGTTGATGGTAAGAGGGATGATATTGGCGGTGGTATCAACTTGAATATCTGCCAACGCTGGGAATGAGAAATTGGCTGGGTATCGGGAGAATTGGGTTGGGATTGATGCATTGTAGCTCCCAGTGGCGGCAACAAGAGGTGTGGAGCTGTTGAATGAGAGACCAGGTACTCGAGGGATGGTGATTGCGAGGATAGTGCCGATACTACAAAAGCTGTCAATGTTTGTGCTCAGGAAGACGAGTGTGACTCACATGGCAGCCAACCCGAACATGAAGAAGGCAAGGAACTTTTTAGTAAACCACTTTCCGCACATACCCGTCTCCCCGCGATGCCAGGCTTTCCACTTCTCTTGCCGCTTCTCACTTTTGATCTCCCGTCGACCCGACTTAGTCATGTTCTTCATCTCGGCGAGCTGCCATTCCGGACCTAGTGCAGGTACTGTAACTAGCTCGACTGGAGTATGAGAACTGTCGGCATCACCCTCTGTCTTGGCACCAGGCGGAGGGGGAGGGGGAGGAAGCTGATGATAGCTGCACATCGGTTAGTTTGGGTAGGAAATGTTAGCTTTTCCATGTACATACCCTGCATCTTGATGCTGCCCAATGCCGAAGGCGGTGCTGTATCTTGGACCGGCGTTGTTAAAGTCTGCATAAACATCCCAGGTCTGAGCTTCCGGAGCCTCTTCTTCCTCATCACGTCCGCCTTTCAACGGTTCTAGGCGTCCAGCGGCAAAAAAAGATGATGCGTTGTACCCTGCGGATTGTCCACCCGTTAACATTTCATGGCTCGCCCGTGGTTGCCGATCAGCATAGAAGGAAGAAGCATCGTCTCGTGGACGACCAGAGGGAGCATAATCGGGAGATTGTGAATGATTCAGAGCATCGAATGAGCCTCTGCGTCCTCCATAGAAAGAAGATACAGTCGATTTTCTGTCGTAGTCCATGGCCAGGGAAGAAATAACGAGGGAAACAAGAAAAGAGTGGCTAGGTGGGAAGCGCCAACAAGGAACATGGTGACCGAAGCCGCACTTGCCATGTCAGGA
The DNA here is from genome assembly GCA_011800875.2 of Suillus brevipes Sb2. Lineage (NCBI taxonomy): Eukaryota > Fungi > Basidiomycota > Agaricomycetes > Boletales > Suillaceae > Suillus > Suillus brevipes. The sequence continues at coordinate 52,911 of JRHT02000097.1, forward strand.
CAAAGATGTTTCATAGGGTTAGGGTTAGTTTGATTTAGAATTCGCTCACACTGTGCTTGTTATGAACGATCGATTAGCCTGGTTCTAGCACTACAAACCAGCAATCTCAATCTCCGAGTCTTTGCTGATCTGAGACACCAGGAGTTCTGTGTGACTCAATTCCTTTGTTCACTACCGTCCATTGATATCGATTTTGTTTTTGTGAGTGCTTTCTTCGACGATGAAAGTTTCACTCGATGAACATTTTTAGCCGTCGACCCAGCTTGCCACATCAGACTAGCTTGACTTACCGTGCACCATAATTGAATCGTGGCACATCACAAGTTGCATCCAAGAATACCCCCTACCCTCCTGACCATCTGTAGATAATATGCTCTGGAACAAGTTCATCCTGGTCGCCCTAATGATATCCACCAGGACTGCTCGCTTCGCGGTATAACATAAAGACTGTTTTTATCCTGATGCTGGGCAGTATATGGTTACACCATCAATCTTCTGACATATTATACACTCCGCATTCGCACCACAACATATGTGGATGGGGTTCTGTGGATGAGGTTCTTTGTGCAGAATGCTAGTTAGGCGGCTGGTTCCATGGTCGTAGTCACTACAGTTCGTAGTTCCATGTCTCATAGGGCTTATGAGTGTTAATTGACGTTTTCGGGCAGATTGGATGGTAAGCCTCTATACGGACTGGGTTTTACTGGAGGGGATCGCGATCATACGTGGTGCAACATATGTGGCTGTTGTCACAGCCGCGAACTTTGTGGTCATAACCATGGATCATGTTGGTTGCGTTCGGCTGCTGTGTAAGAATATTGCACTCTTCTCTAACATGCATTCTGACTTTTGCACAGCAATTAGTCTTGCCGGCTGTATGATCTCCCTCTCCCTTGACAGCGCAACGGAAGCTCACCTACTTGGCCCTACATCTCACACGGGTAACGCCCTTGGCCATATTCTGCTTCATCTGCTTCTATGCTTGCAGAATTGCCACGTCATACATCTATCCCAGCGAGTTATTCTCGTCGCACACACACACACCGGGCATAGCATTCTCGATGGCTGGAACATTTCTGTCTACCGTTGTGATCTTAGCAGTTAGCCTCATGGCCCTTGCAAGGATTGGGTGGGGGTACTGCGTAGCGTTCGCGTCGCCTAAGGCAGCGAAATTGGCTGCCACGCTCTATTTTTCCCTGAGGTGGAGCTCCAATCTATCATAGTCTTAGCGCCTCTGATGATTGGAAAGACGAATGGTCTCACTCTGGAAGAAATAAACAGCAAGTTCGGCGATGCTGTTGCCATGCACTTTCAGGAGAATGAAGTGGACTCTGATACCGCCTCTGGTGATCAAAAGCTGGATGTTGACTTCTAAGATCCGCTGGATGCGGATTGTTCTTGTTCCCGCTTACAGTCCACTTGACTTCCATGCGAACACCTCGGTGTGAGGCGTGTGCGCCGTTCCTGCCGGCCGTTCCACACCACAAGTCCTATCCGCGGGACCCGAGTGTCTTGGTTGGCGCTTATGATCGAATTGCCAAAGCAGACATGTACGACAAGGAGGACGGAAATCGGAATGAGATAAAGTCAGTGGCATTGATTGGTGAGGCGTGTCTGTGTGTAGACCCGGGTGTGTAAACTCCATTCTTTGTTGGATCTTGATTATTGCTCACTACAGTGGTCCTAGAGTTTAGCACCGCGTGTAAATTACGTATTAACGTTCAGTCTTGCTGAGACAATTTCGACTTACCGGAGACCACTGCATTCCGTGCACCTTGCAAAGAAAACGCCACTGAGATGGCCGCAACTACAGATTGTACTACGTCACTCCCCGATACCACCGACTATAACGGGTTATCCGATGCTGTATCCAAAATCTTCTTTCATTCATGATCGATGACTGACCAGACTGGATCGAAATCCGATCAATCGTCAAGTCTTCAGTGCATATGTGTCAGCGAGCTGAGCAGATCGGCAGGTGCGTCTATCTACTGCGCACTTGATCAGATTGGCGCGAGCAGCATAAAGACTACATTTGGGGCTGCCACTGTGCCACATGATGTCTATTGGAGATTGGCCCTTTTGGGAAGATGCACAATCAGAATGTTGTGTCCAGGAACGGCTGGTTCAACAAAACTATCTGGACTCACCTTTGGAATGCCTTGTTCTGTTTTCGTCAGAGTACACCGGCGACTTCAAGCTGCATGGGATTACCGCAGCTCCTCATACACAGACGACGTGCCACGATGATATCGGCATACGTACATCAAAATTATTAGAGCAGGAACAATTACCTAACCGTCAAAGCTTGTTGTGCCCCTAAGACTTATCAGCCCGGAGCACGACTTCCCTTTGGCGCCATGCACCTGGCTTCGCCTGTGCCCTGCTAGCGTGGTTTTCATGATCAGGAATGGAATCGTGCACAGCGCGTCTCGCTGTCATTAGACACTGCCTGCAGGTGCTCTAGATCCTGGAGTTCATTTCCGCAATGAAATGATCCCTTTCACCCTGAGCAAGTTGACATTGCCGATTACTGATGCGACTCGGAGGGTCCCACTATCGCAGAACATGTTTCGACCTGCTGAATGGAAGATTTCAAACTTGTTCTATCTATCTTGCGTCAGCTGGGCATGCCTACCACAATTATTCATTGTCAGGTAATGCTACCTAGCAGAGTATAATCCACGCGATCGTGAACTGTGTAATCTAAAGTGTAACTCAACATGCACTCACCCGGCCCTTACCTTGGATTCTTGAGGTGCAGCGCCACGCAACCTGGAACTCGCGGTCTCACCTTCCGGCAATACTATAAGACCTAGTGACCCTGTAAACCCCATGGCATCGCGTCCTGTGTAGCCACCCGAACTTTGAATATTCTCCAACAGCAAAAAATCGCGTCTAACCGATGGGCCACCTGCATGCATCGTTCCACGGCGTGTTTAACCCGAGTGTGAATAGGGTCCGAGGCGGGCGAAATTCATAATCGATAAAACAAGGACCCATACTTGACGATGTCCGGAACATCCCGCAAATACAACGCATTATCGTCTCCCCTGTGTGAATTATACGAGATTTATGCTAGCGAAAGGTAAGAACAGCGTTAGTGCACTCCGTTAACATACTTAGTACGTAAAAAAGGGTTCAATCAGTTTTGCGCTGAGGTCTCGCGGTGAAGCAAGCGGAGTCCCCCAACTCCACGCCCGGGGGAGTCGGACAGATTTTATTGCGAACTGGCCGAAAGATAAATGGTACATGAGACGGCAGCATAGGGCAAAGTAGGTGCGAGACTCGATAACGTGTGATTCGGATGAGCAATGAAGTAGGGATAGACCTCCACAGACTGGCGTGAAGAAATATCCAACGCTGCAATGCATCAATCATTGCGTCGAAGGGGATTCCCAGATCGTCCGACAGACGGTAGTCCGGTTATTAGGGTAAGCGGAACATATAGTATGTGGAAGATCAAGAGCAATCCCGTAATAGAAAGTTTCCGATCGGCATCAGCCGGCGAATTTGGGGGTGAGTCACTACGTAGGTGCAGGAACACGCAGCAAGAAGAAGTCCGTGGGGGATGGAACAAAAGGCGCGACGTGCGTGCGCTATCGAACTGCGCTCCCAAAACGAACAAACGCAACGTGCCAAAGCACCTAAGTGGGTAGCTGCTGGTCATCTAGTAGAGTCCGACGAGATCCGTGTTCATACATGATCATCAATAATAATGGACGTAGTCTTGAAGCGGGGGCGCGAATTCTCCCAGTGAGAATCATTAATCTCGGTAATGAGCGAGCTCTTGCTCGCTCAGCCATAGTGGACAGATCCACAGCATCTCAAAGCTCGTCACAGGCCTGACGTGCTGTGCATCCGCAGCAACTTCTTCGAGCACATTGTCAACCTCTTGAAATGGGCTCATCTACGTGGCGACGCGGCGGAGGGCGGGAATTCCGCGAAGAGCGGACTGGCACACCTTGGAGCGACTGAGGTGGTATTGTAACTGTGTAGGCAGGAGGTGATGTTGACCCTGCTGTGTAAGAAGGAGGAGAAGGAGCTGGTCTCAAAAGGTCGGGCCAATGACCCGAAGTCTCGCTTTGAGTGACGGCACGACGAGTGCCTGAAGGAAGGAAATGTTCTAGCGCTAAAGATATATACATTAGTTCATAAATACACATCAATAAGGGACATAATAAACTCACCACGGGGAACGCCTGAAGCGTGGAGATGGAACAATGAATGAATGATGTAGACAGCGAGCATAATAGACACTGTGGGATCGACGCATGAACTATATGGTCAGCTTTGATGTCGGCTGTACGGCGGCGACCAGAGATACTTACGGAAACCAACTACGATGCCAATAACAGGCTGCCACTGCAGCTCGCTACCAGTCGACGCCACATTGTTTTCAGTGCGGGGGATGTTGAGCATGACGCGAAAGAGGGGGGCACGAATGGAGGGCATGATCGGTATAGATATGTGAAGAGTGAGTTAACTTTATACACATTTCGAAGTAGGGGTGACTGCACTGAGTTTTAAACTTGCTTGACATTAATATTTTGATCTCCTATCTACAACGGGCTATCGGCCGGGGGTTTGGTCCGGATGCCAGGAATATCCGGGGTGGGAGGGTGTTTCGCGGGAGAGAACCCAACCCAAAGCAAGAAGGCGGCCCGGGTGACGAAAAGCTGCGTAGAGAAGCAGCTGTTACGCTACCATCGAAACGCGACTGCGATTTGGTTGCGCCACTAGCTTTTATGACAGCCTCTGATAGTTTTCTCCCACAAAGCAAGTCGCGCGATAAGGGCATCCGTATTCGCTCTCGAATAAAGTAGGTCCGGACCATCGCTGGTTGCAAGCACAGACCGTTTCCACACTAGCTCATCGACACGGGCTAGGAATTCCATAGAAGACCTGATGTCGTCGAGACTACTGGGGTGTGGAGTGACCGGATCATCCGGAAACTTAGAAACTAGGTTCATGATTGAACGAGGGGACAGTCGGAGTGATGTGATCAGTCCCTGATGAGGTTGCGGTGTGAGGATCGCAATAAATAAATAAATTAGAAACTCACAGTAAGGATATTCTTTGCCTCATATTCGGAAAGACTCGAGATTTCATCTAGTTGACCGGATTCAAGACCTCGTTGGGTATGTGCGTGAGATAAAGGGATGGTGTGATTGCCGGAGGGTCGAGCAGAAGGTTTTCCTGTTTGTAATCCACTCGGCGGAGAAAGCCGTTCCGTTACTACGGCACGGAGGGTTTCATAGCTTTCACGGAGAGAGTGAATCTCGGAGGTGGCGCGTGAGAGTGCGCCGTTCAGTTGCTCGAATTCAAACGGTTTAGTCAAGTCTTGGACCCTACCCTATCAGACCGCAAAGGGAGAGAATCAGGATCAGGCATGACAATAGACTGTAACCAACGCACCGCGTGTAAAGGTGAAGGTTCCGTGAGCGGTGCAGTTTCTGCGGGTCTCGTCGTGGCTTTCTCTGCAGAACTACCCTACTGTTGTGAATTTTGGGGTTCCGCGTCCGATTCGTTTATAACGTACCCGTTGAAGTAGCGGTATTTTATCACGGGGCATAGAATTCATGATGGTAATCTGCACATTTGGCTGGTCCCGGGATGGCAAAAATTCCTTGTCGGATTTAATGCGATCCAACTCGTCTGAGGAGGAAGTGTGTGATGTGCGAGCTGAAGATGAGGGGTGCCGTGTCTGCATGCCCGTGCTCTGTATAATTTGATCCAGTGGCGCGGAAAAACTGGCTGAGGCTGGGCGTGATCCCTGCAACCTTTGCTCAGAAGATTGGCTTGACGGCGACACGGACCTGGATAGACCGCTTCTGCTAAGTATCTGGTGTGTCCATTAACGGTAAATCCTGTGGTTTGAGCGCACATACATCCTGTATATCACTCCCATGCGGCTGCGCACATAAATTATAGGTATCGGGACAGGTATCGGGCGTTTTGTTATGATCGATTCTGTCAGGGCCTAAATTTTGTGTTGCGAACATAAGACGGATCTTGTCAAAAGCTAGTTTGCCACATGCGTCCCGTAGTTGGACGGCTTGAGGGTTGCGTGAGGGATGTGAATCGGCTCCCGCAATGTCATGTATATCATCCGATGCGAGTAGATCAATCAGGGCGTCAAAACCACTGTCAGTGGCATCATCTGCCGACTGCGGATTCGCTGTGCGATCTGCACCAGTACCCATGAACTGCAAGTCCGACATGTCTCTTTAAGCAAAAAAATGAATGGGATGGAAGGCTATGCCAGTCAAAACTGTCCAGCGAGTTGATTTGATAGTAGTAGTCACGTTTCAACATCGAGGCAGGATTGTAAATTTAGAACAGCCCTACTTACATAATATTGTAGGTCCAGACAATGAGCTGCTTCCAAAATGTTGTTCAGTCTCCTTCAAGCTCGACGATTTGAACTGCACAGCTGTGTCACTTGCTGTAGATTTTGATATCGCGCTGTCCGATTTTTTCAAATCCAAACACCATTGAAAATTTACACCCGCGGGGCGTGTTCTGCACTGAATCGGAGTACCTGACCGAGTTTGGTAGTGCCGATGTTGAGACACAGTCCTGGCCCTAGTTGGACCGTGCTCACAGGTAATTATCCTTCAAACCGTCAATTTTCTACAGCTCATTTGATGCAAGAGCCTCCAAACACTTCTCCCGCACCAACACCACGATCTGATCCTGCCAGTGATCTTGGCGACGACGAAGAGGATATTATTGACACACCCCCAGGGAAGAGGAAGGCTATCGAGAGCCCTGTTTCTGTTCCGAGGCCTCAGAAGCTTGCACGTTTCAATGATAATGATCAGCGCGTTTTTCGCGCCGAGGTGTCAACGTCTGGTAAACCAACGAATGGCACTACTCCTAGTAGTCTAACGCAACCTCCTAAAATCGCCAAGGTACCCCGTTCTTCTTTTTTATCCCAGCCTGTGCGCCCTGAGAAAGGCAAGGATCGCCGCGCGTCAAGCTCCTCGCTGAGTGATCATATAACAACCATGCTCCAGAAGCAGAATGCGCGGCTCAAACGTGCAGAGACAGCGCGCAAATCAGCACGCAAAACTACTACAAGTCTCCAAACTCTTGTTCGCGCCGTGCAGAAGCCCAGCAGTAAGTTTACCTCCTCATCTATACCGGTGTATTAACTAATATGCGGCGTGTCAAGGCAGTTCTGAAGTTTCTTCCGCTGCTACTCGCGTGCGAAGAGGTCAGACGCATGACCCTTCCTGTTTACTCCACAACCTTATTGACTCCCCTTAGCTTACGTTAGAGGGTTTCCGCGCGGTCGACCGCCTTCCAAAGATGTCATCGAGCTTACCGACTCTTCGGGTTCTGCGAGACGAAGAAGAGCCCGCGACGGTCCCATTATTATCTCAAGCTCAGATGCAGACACTCCTCCGAGACAGCCCCAACCTTCACAGACGCCAATTTCCCGCAAAGCAGGCCCTAAACGCCCACCTCCTCCTAATGCTGAAGTTATTTGCATTTCAGACAGTGATGATGACAACGTTCCTGCTCCCCCGCTAGCGACTGCTGTCCTTCCCAATCAAGATTCCAGTCCTGCTTTACCTTCACCGCCTCCAATAGTCATGGAATCACAAAATGAAATAATGGTCGATCTTGAAAATCAGGTCCCAGAAGACTTGTTCTATGTACCGATGGAACCTGAAACCAACTTTGACGAAGAACTAGCTAGATCAGAACTCCAGCGTCAAACAGAGGAATTGTTTTCGTACATAGATTTGGACCCCCAAGAACCAGATTTTGCTGACCAAATTGCTAGTCCAATTGTCCATGATGACTGTAACGCTGCTCAGGACCCACATGTTCCAGCACCTGACATACTCAGCGATTCCACCCTTCCATCTTCGAAGCAGACAACTGGGTCTTCCTCAAGTGAAACTGTTCCTGTCGAGATCACCCCTCAAAGCATTGTATGCGACTCACTCTCTCACTTAGAGCCTTCAACAAGCCTCAAATCTTCAATATCTACCCCAGAGGTTCCCTCCCAGACGCACGCTACCGTGCCCATCACAACTAAACCCCCGATCACATGGAATTACACCCCTCCCACCACCAACCCGTTCTTTGCTAGGGCGCTTGCTTCCAATGCAAAGGCGCTGAAAAAACCTCTACCCTTGGTTGCTCAGGTACCTTATGAACTGAACGCAACTAGTTCTTTCGCCGCCCCAGCTGCTCCACCAGCTATCAATGTGTCATCCACAGCAAACATTTTGCCCAAGCCGTTGGTGGACCTGCAGGCTTCTGTCACACCCGCGGCGAGCAGCAACTCATCGCCCCGGCCCGTTAACTTGCTACCTTGTGATGGTGATGAGAGTGTTTTGCCACCCCTCGCAGATGAAGTTGCAGCAGACGTCCCCCAACAACTTCCGCAAACAGATTCTCGCGATGCTATCAGTGCTGCTCCAACTCGTAGCGACCAGCCCTCTACTCGTGATTCTACTGCTATGAAGGTCCCTTACTCTATGTCAGACATATCAGCACCAGCACCAGAACCAGAACCAGCCGCCCCTCCCTCATCCGTCCCCGCCCCACCACGCGTGCAGCGGCCCATTCAAAGACTCTCGCTAACCGAATTGATTAACAAGAGACGAGAAGAGCACTTCAGGTTGCATCCTTCCGACGGATGCATCGACCTCACGGACGTTGTGTCTCCTTCAAGTGGTGATAGCCAGGTGCCCAGTGTGTCGATGCCTCTGGAATCTATGCAACCTCCCCACATTACATCCAACAATGCCTCTTCATCACCTCCTCTAGTCTCCGCCAGACAGCCAGCGCCGGCTGTTGAGACTTGCACACCGAGCATACAGGAAATTCGCGATCTCATGCGTCAGCGCCCATCTAGCAGTAAACTCAGCATCTCTTCAGTAGCCAGCAACCCAAGCGCCTCGTCTGCAGCATCCGCCACCAGCGCCCTCGTTCCCGACATCTCTCCCCCTCGATCCATTACTTCCAATTCAACATCATCCAGCAACCAAAGCGGCTCGATATCTAGCTCGTCCAAGAAAAAACGCTCTATGGGCATGGCAAGCCTTGAAATGTTCATCTCGCCCATCTCAGACAAGTCCCAGCCCGCGTTGATGAAGAAGTCGACACCGCTGACTGCGAAGAGAACCTCATTTAATGCGGATGTGTTTAGGCGCATCATCACGCCTACAGCGGAGAAATCAGTCCGCGGTCCCTCGCTGTCTCCTTCTGAGGGTCGGAGAACCAGGCGTTTTGTTCGGCAACCCAGCCCGCAGGCTATTGGCGCCGGTGCCGATGATGTTGCTGCGCAACCTCATGACCAGTCTCATGCACTACCTGAACCACTTGAGGATCCCGGAGTTACGTCGACCACCTCACCGTTTGTTATTCCTGCGGAGGAAGAGATGGAAGTTCAGAGCGCCTGCGCGCACGAGGACGTCCCCCTCCTGGATGACGTAATAGGCGATATGCCTCCATCGGAAGGCTTGCAAGGTGTCACTGAGAGCATTGGATCGCTGGATTTACATGAACACAGCCGATCCCCCGAAGTAGACATCAATGTCAATCAGGTACGTACAAGCCCTCGCGGAATCGACCTGGCGATGTCGACAGGCTGACATGCTTCATTAGGCGGGCGTTTCGCCTACAGACATTATATGTGAAGACGGGTACCTTGAAGGCATTCCGGTATCCGCCGAATCAATAGAAGACGAGATGTTGGTAGATGACGTTTCGGCTGAGAGCGTGGAGAAAGCTCCGGTTTCTGTTACAGAGCTCCGCGATGTCGACGAAGAGGACGGTGGTGTAGATATGAGAGGAACACGGGCATCACCTGGTCGTAAGAAGGCAAGGTCTATGTCAATGGCTGTGTCGGCAGATAGCGACGAAGAGTGTCGTTCAGTGCTCATGCAGTTAGAAGCTTCAGATGGAGAGGCAAGTTACTCGTTCATGTTTGGGCGCCTACGTGACCTTTTCTTATTCTCTAATTGCAGGCAGGAGATGCAGATCATCCGATTTCCATCAACAGCAGCCGAACGGTATCCTCGCAGACTTCTTCAAGACAGCTTTCTCGGTCTCCCGTGTCTGCCGGTTCCTTGGGCGTCGCCGGCGTCATAGACGGAGGTAATGCTACGTCTGTAAAACGGCTCGAAGACGGTGTCGAATATTATATGGGCGGTTATCCTGTCGTGACGTGGAATTCGTATTCGCAAGCGCAGCGACTGCTGCCTCCCAAATACCGCCTCGCAAAGGACCTTCCGCATGAGCTTCAGGACCGCGTCAATGCCCTCCCTCAGTTGTATAGAGATTCGCCTCAGGCAACTGTGCTTTTCGAGGCTATGATCGATGAAGCAATGGATGACGAGCCCGGAGCCCCTCCTATATCAGTCATCAACGAGGTAACTGAAGAAGGCGCGCCCCCTTGGGAATTCGTATACACGAACCAGATGTGGTATGACGAAGACGTTCCGCCTCCAGATATCAAGAATCTGAAGAGCTGCGACTGCGTTGGGCGATGCGATCCCAAGTCGAAGAAGTGTGGGTGCGCGAAGCGGCAACACCATTATCTAAAGCGGTATATTGCCAACAAAACTATACCAGCTGACTGGCATGGCGTACCGTTTATGTATGACAGCAAGGGGACTCTGCAGTTTTTCGGGATGCCGATCTTTGAGTGTAATGATTTTTGTGGGTGCGATGAAGATTGTCCGAATCGGGTAGGGAGCGTTTGGTTGCGCGTTCTTGTTGGAGTGCTCACTATTGATTTTCAGGTGGTTCAGAGGGGCAGGAGATATGCTATCAATATCAAAAGGACGGAATTTAAAGGATGGGGTGCGCGTTGGTGTTATTGCCTCCCTGCGACCTTGTTGATTGTTTTCAGGTGTCTTTAATGGGCCAAAGAGGATTCCTAAGGGTTCCTTTATCGGCATCTATGCTGGCGAGTTGCTGACTGTGGAGGAATCTGACCGCCGTGGAGCGTGAGTGCTCGGTGTATGCGCGAGACATATGGTTTTAACTGTTGGCTAGGCTATACAACAAGTTCGGACGAACTTACCTCTTCGACATCGACTTCCACCATATGGGTGCGGTGGCAACGTACTCTGTGGATGCTTATCATGCTGGCAACGTTCGTTTCCCTGATGCATTGTTCCTTCACTCTCTGACGATGTTTCTTTAGTTCACTCGTTTTCTTGTAAGTATATTTTATCTCAAATCTTTGCACGAGCTTACGTCATTTCTGCAGAACCACAGTTGCGACCCGAATTGTGAAATTAATCCGTGCTACATCAACGAAGCCAATATCAAGAAGCCGTTGTTGACAGTCTTTACCAAGCTAGATGTCGAACCATTCGAGGAGCTATGTTTCTCCTACTTGGGTTGCATCGACGAAGACACGGTATGTCATTCATGACAGGTGCACAATCCAATTAGACTGACTACCTTGTCAGATATTAAAGGCCAAGAAGGCGAAAAAGAACAACGATGCGGTCTATGCGGAATGTCATTGTGGGAGCGCAAACTGTCTGGGAGTGTTATTTTCGTAAATAGCACTTGTTTTCACTCGCTGATTTGAGCAGCTGTCATCATGTCTCTTTAGCCATGAGGTTTGCAATTCATATCTGTGCGTTGGGCGATAAGCTCCGCGCGTATCTGTTCCTTGCCACATCAACCCATGACGCCTGCAAGGTCATCTCTATCAAAACTTAATTAAGACCTGGTAGGCTGGAGGCTTGAGGATTCCGGAATGAACTGTCTCGGGTGCTGGCACTGTGTTCCCATTCATCTGCCACATTTCATTATGTTCAGTTCCTTGAGATCCTGGCCTCGAGATGAATCGCTTAACTTTAATGCCACGTCCAGATGCCTCACGTGATTTGTGTAGGGACCCGCCACAGACGCGTTTTGCGCGCCCAAAGTATCATCTAGTGTCGCTACAAAGCTAAGGACATCCGCGGCAAGCCAGCAGGAATGTGGAAAGTTCTTTCAAGTCTGCCAGGTTGGATTCATCGAATGTTGCAAAATTGAAACTGTTGCTGGCAGGTACCAGCAGTGGCCTGGGCATCATCCGGAGTTATGTAACCACCCACTCCTGCCGCTCTCACAACGGTGATCCGAATATTTTTAGCGCTGCGTGCACGCGTGTTGTACCATCCACATGACCCTTCAGTAAAGCCATTATAAACAGCTGCAGTTTACCTGATCGCGTCGTTGACCCGCACAATACCAATGGCCCCTTCTCGCCGCGTTGGCATACTGGCGCTTGTCGCGGGATGCCTCCTGCCTTCTAGTGTCCTGGCTCTCTGGCCCATCCCAAGTACACTCGAGACAGGGATGACCGCCCTCAAGGTCTCCTCCGCCTTTTACTTTGATGTGCAGGTCGAAGGTGCGCCGGCGGATTTATACGAGGCAGTCGCACAAGCGCAATACTATCTTGCAAACGACAAACTTGGGCGTCTTGTCGTCGGCCGCGGCGCAAATGACACTACCGCTCTTGCTAGCGCGAAGACACTTTCAAAGTTGACGCTGTCTCTCACGAGCTCGGCTACTACAGAGCCTATTTCTTCTGAAGCTGTGAAGCCCCTGGGCACCCGTAGCGAGGAGTACGCGTTGACAATCCCGGCAGACGGTTCGGCTGCTACTTTGACGGCGAACTCGACGTTGGGCCTATACAGAGGGCTCACTACCTTCAATCAGCTCTTCTACTACTACAATGGCGTAACCTACACTTTGCTTGCCCCAATTGCTATCACAGACACTCCTGCATATGTGAGCAGCTATCTTTGATGTCAATGATCTGAAACCCACAAGCGTAGCCTTTCCGAGGATTGGCACTGGACACCGCGAGGAACTATTACCCCGTCAGCGACATTCTGCGAACTTTGGACGCGATGAGCTGGGTCAAGGCGAGTACTTTCCTGGCGTGTCATTTCGTGATAGCTCATAAACTAGACAGATTAACACCTTCCACTGGCATATCACGGACAGTCAGAGTTTCCCGCTTGAAGTTGCGCAGTATCCCGAGCTTGCCATCAACGGCGCATACTCTCCGCAAGAAGTTTACACCGAGAGTGATGTCCAATACATCGTTCAGTATGCTGCTGCAGTATGTTTTTCTCTTCATCGATCCCTTTTGGCCGCTTATGGTCGTCTCTCAGAGAGGTATCGATGTTATGATGGTCAGTATTCATTAGTCGACTTCGCAAAGGGTGCTCATTGTTCCACCAGGAAATCGACACACCCGGCCACACTTCCATAATTGCAACCACTTACCCTGACTACATTGCGTGCTTTGATGAAACTCCGTGGGCACAATACGCCAACGAGCCCCCCGCCGGCCAGCTTCGTTTCGCACTCCCCGAGGTCGTGAACTTCACTGCTTCATTGCTTAGCGATGTTGCAAAGACCCTGCCTTCGTACTACTTCAGTACTGGGGGCGATGAACTGAATACGAATTGTTACGCCAAAGACTATCCCACACAGCTCCAACTTAATAGTACGGGCATGACGTTAAACGGTGCTCTGAACACGTTTACGCAGGTGAGCCATGCCGCACTTATGGCCGAGGGCAAGACACCAGTCGTGTGGGAAGGTCCGTCCGTTTCTCCTTTCGAATAATAACACTCGATGAAGACGGCCACTTAGAAATGGTCCTCAACTGGAACCTTACGCTCGCCAATGAGACGATCGTGATGTGAGCACATTGATAGCATGATCCGGTTCCGCTGATATAACTGTACCCGACAGGGTCTGGATCTCTTCCGCGGATGCTGCAGCAGTGGCAGAAAAAGGTTTCAGGATCATTCATGCACCCTCTAATTACTTCTACTTGGTTAGTTCCCGCGTTCTTCTCACAGTCAAGACATCCCTATCTTATCATCATAGGACTGCGGTGCCGGTGGATGGGTGGGAGGTTATCCGGCTGGGTTCGTCCTCATCGCATCGTCTGTTCGATCTGATCTGACATACTTTTGGAGGATAGAAATAGCTGGTGCGACCCCTTCAAGACCTGGTCTGAGGTACCGCCTATGATTGTTTCCGATGACCGTGCATCTCATCACACATTTTTAGGCATACACCTTCGACCCCTTGGCAAACTTGACACAGGCACAGTACGAACTCGTTCTTGGAGGTAAACGCCCGTGATAGATGCTTGAGATCATGCCAATTGACGTTTTCTGATTCGCAGGCGAGCAACTTTTGTGGAGTGAGCAGTCGGGCCCCGAAAATCTCGACCCTATCGTTTGGCCCCGTGCTGCATCTTCCGCTGAGATATTCTGGAGCGGCAAACAGCCCACAGGCGCCCCGTTGAACGTCACCGAGGCACTACCTCGCTTGCACGTCAGTACCGCTTCCAGCTGTTCTTTGCTCAGATGACTGATTGCACACGAACAATTCAGGACGTCCGCTACAGGATGGTACAGCGCGGGCTCCATCCCATCCAACTCCAGCCTCAGTGGTGTGCGCTCAGACCTGACGCATGTGATCTGACCGCTTGAGAGTTGGAACTTCCCGCTAGATCTACTTGGTTTTCACGAACAGTCGATAATGTTACAACGATGTCTTGGTTTGTAATGCAGCATTATATTCCGCGAGTCAAGTACTAAACGTTAGGACGCTTTCTCGGATGTAAAGACGGACGGTACGTTCAGCTGGCCATTCAAATTTCACCCACTCCAATGTGCCCGCGATAGTCATGTTGGCTAGAAAGAAAGAGTGCGTCAGCAAAGAAAGAAAACGAACACGCCATGACATACCTTCGTCGCCAACATTGAAATTAAGTGTTTTGAACGGCAAAGACCCACCATGACCTTGCCTGGGTGGAGCTCCAGGGTTGAAGAAGCTCGTGAAGCTTGAGCCAACTTTCCAGACAAGCACGACGCCTTCTTCAAGGGACATGGTCACGAGGCGGCGTCCGTCAGGTGAAAACGTACATGCCGTCGGTCGCCGTTTATGTCCTTCGAGAACATACAGCTGCGTTGCTGTCTTTAGATCATACATAATAAAAGCGCCTTCACTAGTTCCGACGGCAAGACGTTGAGTCGCCATATGAAAGTCGACTGTGGGGAACCTGATCGAATGACAAAGTCACCATATGAAAGAAGCCTATGGAAAAGTCGGCTCACGTCTTCACCACATAGCCGATAATCTCGGTCGCACTGTCAAGCACGGCGTCCCGGCTTGCTGTGGAATTGGGGTCTAGTGATTTGACCACAGCCTCCATCAACCTGGGGAGATTTGGATACAGGATCAAGGGTCTCTGATTATACCACTAAACATCAGAAACCCATTGTGCAATCCCAACACGCACCTTCCTGATCATGAACGCTACCAGTTGCATGACTGCTTTCCGCTGGTCCAGCGTCTTTGGATTGAGAATGTCTAGTGTGAGCGTGGTCATGAACAACGGCGTGTTACTCGAGGCGATTTGCAAGACTGCCAATCTTGCTTGGGGTCCGATGTTTTGAGCTGAGATGGTTTCCTTGCGTGTGTTTGTAGCGAGGGTGTATAATGCGCGGAGCATCGCCATAGCATCAACATAATGCTGCCATATCTGAAATCCACGCGCGCATAGGTCAATGGCTAGACCACGGTGCGCAGATGATTCGTCGTGCAAATACAACGCGATGGACTTGGAGATGTCGATGAGTGAACTAGGAAGTCATTAAGGTTAACTACCACGCAAAGAATATTATTATTACCTGGTGGATAATAGACTGTATTTATCAGCTGCCATGTATCCGCAGATGAATAAAGCAAGTGAAGATTTCGCGGATTCCTTCTCCATTGAGGGTTGCAAGCATGGTACTACATACGTGTCAAATGATTCCTAAATGATATGAATGTGCGCCAGCTTACGGTGGTGTTGCCATGCATCAACAAGGGCAATGCTCTCTTCATCTGAAAGACGCACAATCCCTGCATCAAAAAGAGTTTTTGCGGCTTGCCGAACGTCATCTGCAATCGAAATACTTTATTCAAAAGTTCCATTAGACAGCTGTAAATGACCCACTGGATGAGTCAAACCACTGCGTAGCCAAATACGCGACGTCCGGGGCTTGGTATGACGCGCCCACTACATGGGTTAGGGAGGTCGCGTAGAATGTTATGACTGTCTGGCAGTCATGCGACAGCTCTAGACAGGCTGCTTCAGAGGCAGATGGGGCAGCATCGAGGAAAAATACGAACCTTCAGCCAGGGACAAAGTCCTCAAAACTGAGACGATCGCGAGGACGCGATCAGCAGATACTTTTGCTGACATCGACCAAGCGTAAACAGGGTGATCATGATGGTAGATAGTGGCGGCATGCGCACTGGACATAATGTGTGACTTAGACGATTCTATACAGACGCAGAATGGTGATTGACGTACGATGCAAACCCTACCGTGCTCGGCGATGGGCTGGTACCAAGCCTATTTTCGCAGATTTCGTCTATGTCAGGGCTGAGTCCAGGCGTCAGCAATGCGGACAATACAGCACGAAGCTGGGAAAGGGTAGCGTTTGAAGGGGCGGATGATGATGACAACACAAGTCCCGAAGATTTAACGTTCACGGAGGTGTATTTTAGAAAGCGGTCTAGACTCAGCAGCAGGGTGCACACTTGAAGTGGTAAAGATCAATTACAATAGGGTAGCGCTAATTGAATGAAACACGTACATGAAACAGGCCCAGCAGATCCACTAAGCATCGAAATGGAGATTGAAGTCAACTCCGATTTGTCAAGGGAGCTTAAGACATTGTCAAGGCCAATGCTGAGCCGGCAATGTGTAACTTACATGTTAATCCAGCCACCAGCATCCACAAGCTCTTTGGCTTTCTCTTCGGTCATTGCACGAAGAAATTCACCCGACTCAACATCCCAGACACGCGCACTTCCATCTGCGTAGATCAAGATTGCACGGTTGTTGTCATCCCCGCCCACATATATGCGGGCTATCGGAGAAGACGCCCCAGGAATGAGGTAAAGCCTACATCAATTTCGTTAGGTCGCAGAATTAGTGGCCAGTCAACTGAAACCCACATCTCGAAGCCGTCTATCGACACCACAGCAACAGTTCCATCGCCTGAAACGCATAGTAGCGATCCCCGTAGAGGCCCGGCAGTGTCGTTGGATTGTAGCACCTGCGCTACACGCGTCAGAGGTACTATAAACGGAGTAAATCGCGCGTGGAGCTTTAGGGATCTAGTGGACGGGAAATCGAGCTATAGCCCACTAATGCAGGTGATGTACGTACTCCAGTGTCCAGATAGCAATGCCACCATCATCTGTTCCTCCTAAGATAAATCGTTCTCCCGTGCGGTCATTTCGGACAAGATGCATATTCAATATAGACGAGGGCAAGCTCATGTCTGATACTTTGTCGAATAGCACATCACTGCCAGATATGGGAGAAAAGGCGGAGAGAGGCGGTGGTCGTACATGGTTCCTTCGCTGCAAAAGGCACGGCAATGAAGTTTGTCGAATGTGGCCATCACCTGGAACCCAAAGTCAGGAGGCAGGACTTTTAAAGTGTAACCAGCACTAACTATAACCCAGCAAGACGCAGTTGAGCTCCACGGGCAAAACAGACGTCAATGTTGCTCCTCCTGGGATGGTACCACTAGAGGGACTCTGTGCTCTCCACATTATCCGGCGTTGCTGCTTGGTCGATACGTCCTGTCTGGGATTGAAAGTATGGACCAAAATCTCCTTCTGCCCTGATCGAAGCTGCCTGAGCGCAAGGACATCGTGAGGGGACGATCTTGACCATGACAGCATCAACGAAGAGCCACCAGAAATAGTCGTCGTTTGAATTGCTCTGCGATTCTTGCGGTGAGCTCTTGACTGCACAGACATGAAGAAATACATACTGAGCAATTATCGAGGTTCCAGAAGAAGTGGTTGCTGTGTTATTATCGGCGTCAACGCGCCGCAAACAGTAGTGAGATATGTTGTCCTGCAACGCATTTCTAATTCAGCATTTGAATGAATAGTATCCCAGCGTGCACTGACACTAAGTACCACAAACGCTTCGTCATCCGTGAAGTGCACACCTTGAATCCTACCCCGGCTCCTAAAAGGAACTGGGAAAGTTGTAAGAGATCCCTCTTGCTCTCCTACAGTGAATCCCTTGAACAGAGCCTTCAGTTCTCGGGGCGAGTATTTGAATGAGATCTGATTCACCGTAATATCTGTATTCGACCACGCGAGCCCTATAATCCTCTCATTCATACCACCATAGCGGGCAGTGATGCCTTCAAGTGAAACCTCTGGAGATGAAATCACAATACCAAGGGATTCTTCTTCCTCTAGCCGAACTCGCCCAAGATTACTTGTCGCGATTGTAGGAGAGATGCTCTCCTGCTCTGTTCCAGAATTGTTATTTTGACCCAGGAGAGCAACACTCTCAGCACTTTTGCTACCAAACGCTTTGAACGGGTTCGGGATCGCCAATGACCTGTGATCTTCTTGAGAATGAGTTGGAGAAGATGTGAAGGACCGTCCGCGAGCTCGTATTTCATATGCGGGGATGATAGTCAAGCACCGAGTGACGAGGTAGCTCGTTGAATTAATATACATTAGCTGAAATGAACCTTGAAGAAAGATAGGATGAACATTGCTGAAAGCAGCAAAATAAATCCTACCGTCGGTATCCACAAGTAACTCTACTCCAGTGGCTGGCCCATTGACTTGCCAGACATCAGAGGCAAGCCTCTCGAACCTTGTTGGATGCACACCATGCGGGTCCCCCACAGAAAGCTCAAACATATTCAGACGCGCTTTGGAATCACGAGGTTCATCTGCAAGGCCAAATGTCTCTGCAAAAGGAGGCTGCGAAGGTGATGCACACGCCAGAATGTGATACGTGTTCTACATCGACGTACAAATAAACTTTGTGGAAGCACAAAATAACAACAAAACGACGTACGTCCACCGTAGACACTATCCGAATTGCCTCCCATTTCCAAAATTGATCCTGGTATGATCTCATGGTCATGCATTCACATGTTGCCACACATGTACTGTCCCGCATGTCAAAAGCAGATAAATTGCTAGGAGGCTCGATGGGCTAGCAATGTAGGTTGGTAGCGATAGAACGCACCCTGATTCTTGAAGGACCACTAATAGGTTCACCGCCTCTATATACCGCATGGCAGATGCTGCATGCCCAGGTCCGCAAGGATCAAGGATGATGCTTGATTTAACTGTCCCACGAGACGGTGAGCCATCGAAGTGAGGGGAAAGTTGACGAGGAGACGGCGGTGCCGAAAGTGATCCTGGGGGAAACGTCGGGGAATTTGTCGCTGAAAGCAGCGATCTGAGATCATCCTTATTTTTGCTTGTGCTAGAAACACCTGAAGGTGAGTTCGGCAAGGTGGGCAGGAGTGGTGGAGAGGCTGGAGCAGGCGACTGCTCTATGACCACACCTCTATCAAAGTTAGGAAGAATTGAATCCGCGAGAGTCCGCTTGTGCTTGCTGTTGCTCCTGAGTATATCCTTCAATCGTCCGGGTTCGTCTTCGAAATCAACATAATTCTTTGGGGCTTCTACTTGTTCGCGCGATACGCCAGAAACCACTCGCGCTCTGGCAGACACATTGATTAGAGCTTGATTAAATGATAACGACGAGGGTGACTGTAGTGATCGAGAGTGCCGGCGAGAGTGCGAGGGAGATGAAGATGGGGCGGTGGGTGGATTGTGTTCAGAAGGTGGTGTGACAGTGAGTCTTGCACGGGAGTCCGAACGTGGAGCATTAGTGGGGTAGAAGCTGAAGACGTTGATGGAACCCTTGGAGCTACCAGCAGCAGTATGATGTAAGCCATTCTCGGTTCTCCAGGATACGAATGAAGTTGTGTGTTCCGAGTTAAAGTCGGACTCTATGACGTTTATTTGAGGACCACTAATATCCTGAATGCTTGCATAGGCAGGAAACGCGAGAGGAAGGAGCATTACAGTGAACACTCAGGAATCGATTCCAATATCAGGTCATAGAAGTGGGCACTGGGAAAGACAGACTTGAGCAACCAGGCGGTTGTTTGATTCTAAAGTCATTGCTAAATAGCTGTAAATAATATCAAACAACATTTTGGCTTGGCACGTGGCCACTTGACGCCTTAGTGTCCGCGAATGAAATTTTCAGGCTACTTCTAGCTAGCGCGATGAAGCCGCATCAGCTTACCCCACTTGCCATCGATCCGTTTTCATCAAGTTTCGCCGTTTCACTGATCAGGGTTTCAACTCGTGATGTCTACGGTGATACTGTCCGATCCAATCAAACGCCGCTCTGCTTCTCTGGGTCTAAATTCCCTTTGTAGTTGTTTCACCGCACTGCAGGTCTAGCCTATACTTCTGTTCACCTGACGCTCACTTGTCAAACGTAGGCGAAGACGAGACCAGCCTCTCTGCATTTCACCTCGACTCCATACCCCAGATTTGGCATAAGAAACGCGTCTTCTTGCAACCAGCTTAAATAACTTTTGCGGCAGGCACCTCCAGCCTTTTTTATTGCGCCCCCTAGTTTGCCATATGTAAATCGACTATCGGGGAGACCGGCACCACACACAAAACATACCTCTCACACGTTCCACCCAGTTTTACGTGCCGGACTTGTGCTACAGCCACAAGAGACTACCGTGATAAACCATTGTCGTACACTGCACCCCAAAATTTGTTCCGTCCATCGGAAGTGGCGCCCCTTCCAGTGGCGACGAATGATGAGCGCCCGACGGACGTTTTATCATTAGCAAGAACCGAATGGAATTGATTTTTCAGCTTAATGACAAAGACTCTTCTATTGGTTCTTGAAACTGCCGCCGCAGTCAAATGGAGTCAAGCGGACGATTCACTCACAATGACATGTAATACTGCCAAGACCGCATCGTCCGCGAAATGAGAACCTCGTGGACCCAATCTTATCCCGCCAAGATCGCACTTCAAGTTCACCGGCGCACCGCCTGTTTGTTGAATTTGCCCTTCTCGTCTTCCAGGATGTGGAGTGAGAACATTTTCGTTGCCAACGGACAGTAATACGACAACTGGACCGGTATGTGATACCATCCGTACTCTAACGAACGAACATATATATGAAGACATATATATGAAGAATAGATACATTAGTATGTGCTGATGAACCCGCAGTACTTTTATTTTGATCTCGGGCTCCCCCCTCGATTGTGAATAGCTATAAGTCCCAAAATTAACGCCCGGTGTTATGCTAGATCCTTGGGTATCGTCCCATACATAGCCATTCCGTCCTGCGGTGGCAACGCAGTAACAAGTGACCAAATTAGCGGCCGTGTGTCTGAGGCGATAGTCATGATCAGCGTGGGCGTGGAAAGCATGATAATGAAGATTTACACTGTGACATCGCTGTCTAGCGTCTAGTATTGGTTTGTCTTCGGACAGTAATGTGCCCATCTTCGCACGAAGGACTGGGTGTACGTCTCATGTCATGTGCCTGAGGGAACATGAGTTAGAGTCTGTAAGAATAGATGATAGACCAAGCGTACGTTTAGAGCTGCAAAGGGATGCGTGGCTGCGTGTTGTCTTTGCTTTTGCATAGCATACTCCATCTATTGAAACCGTGTCAGCTGTGCACTGCGCAAGGCACGTCTCAAGAACTTGCCTTCGCTCTACTATGAGACCCTGAATTCGAGTAATGCATCATATCGTGTGGCACCGCAGACATGGTTGGCAGAGCTGCCAGAGAATGCGTCATGGACGGCAATGCAACAAGCTGAGGAGGAGGTGATGATGTAGAGGAATTCGATGAGATTGACCTATCAGAGTATGCCATCGATGAATTAGAGTTGGTACGCTGGTACTGCATAGAAAGTCACTTTTGGTTGGATGAAAGTTTGTTGCGAGTAAAGGTTTATATCATTCTCGTGAACGCCGGTATTGCCACAGTACCTTAGCGTTGGCGCGGATATTACCGAACCATGATGCAGGTTGACTGGACTGTGAAACGGGAATCTTGTCAATATTATGAATTCCCCGTGCAAAGGCGATCAAGGGGCGGAATGAGGGGCTAGACGTATGCAGCAAAAGCTAACTCGGTTTGAACAGATTTAGGCCCAGGCCACGTTGTTTCCTGCGTACTCGTAGTCAATTCGACTCAGGCGCCCTGGAAATGCCGCATCCTATGAAGAACGTTCTGACTCGGAGGTGACAACTCCCTTCCAATTCAGGTTGAATACATAAGCCTATCGCGTGTTTCGCAAGCATTTCTATAATACATCCGTTGGGTGTGTATCAGCACGGCTAGGTCATGTAAACATGCATGTAAAACAGCAACCAAGGCCGATGAACTCACTTGGTGATTTACACTATTTCGTCACGTAAGTAGATTTCAACTGTAAGCATGCTGCAGTACATCATCTATCCTTCCATAGTCCATCGACGAGCAGATGCTGCCCGTTTTCCGAAACATTCCACTCATTTCCGTCAAAGTACCACAATGTTCGGTTGCTTCCTGTGCGGAGAATAATGTGCTCTAGAGAAGAGCAGTATGTGTGGAGTTCAGTTGCAAGCATGCGTTGCAGTGAACCTGTATTGGGTAGAGGCGACCATCGGGATACATCGATTTCGAGATCTCGTAGGTTATGCATAGCCAAAAGAGCGTCATGAATCATGCTGCGCTTAAGGTAATGATATAAAGATAAGCTATATGAAAGAGGTAAAGAATTCGACTTACGTGGGGAAAAGTCATTGGTAATGGGATAATTCCAACATAATGAAGGTCAGGGCACACAAACGAAATGAGCTTGATCGCTTCCACCGACAATTCCTCGGGTATATGAATGATGTTCAGTGAGCGAAGAGTTCGCGAGATAGCAGCGAGTTTTGGAATAAAATCCAAAAGTTGCTTGTTAGTGCTTCTATCCAAAGGTATGCGAAGATGGCGAAGGCCGCAAGGAAGAGAAAGTAACTGCATGGCTGAAGCGAGGTGCCCATCGAAGGTGCACAGGTCAGGCAAGCTACCATCTTCAAATTGTGGCGCATCTTCATCTACACCACCCGAAATCTGGAATTGCCTAAGCTTATTCTGGCTCTCCAGGAACTTTATGATGTGTCGATTCCACGGGAGGCGAAAGTTTGCTTCTCGGAGCTGAAACGGAATTTTTGGGATGTCACTCAATATCCAAGTATTAGAACGGGCTGGATCATCAATGTAGAGCACGTCCAGACAACGCATTTTCCAAAGTGCTTTCTGTAACATGTTCCAAAAGCGAGTAGGCAGTTCTGTTTGAGAACGCCTTGTAGTCTGGTAGAGATAGAAGGAGCGGACGTATGGGCCCAGACGGTCCTGGGATACGATACTCTCGCACGCTCGAAAGATGACGTTGATATCACCGGACATGATAACCTCGTATAGCTTGATCTCTGCGGATTTCTGAAGAGACTTGTTGGTCAGGCACAGTGTTGTTAGATCACATCGACGTGTCCAATGGATGATTCGGCGACATGCTTCAGGAGGCAGCAGCAACATCAAATGGCCAGAAATGAACGACTGCTAATCGCGACAAACGTTGAAGTCGCGTGTATGCATGTCAGCTAACCAGCTCCACCACCATACTGGAATTTACGTACGACACAGTTGAAATTTGTCCTTCGGATGGACCAAAGGCCCAAGGGGAAGTCTCAACCTGGCTCCGAATTCCGAGGTCAGAAATCGACAGTGGAATAATAAATAATTCGAATTCACCCGAACAATCTGTTACCGCTGTGCTGATGGATCTGGAAGGAAGATCACCCAAGAGGATGAGCACAAGAGCAAGAGTAACGTGTGGTACTGAAGAAGGAGGACAGACGGATCCAAAAATCGAAGCCACACATTTTTGTCCTTTGGGCGATTTCGTAAACTCTGCACGCTTTTTGCTTCCTCCACTCACTGGACATTTCTGCATCCAATCATGATGGCCGTTTCGCGCTCAGATCTGCTAGCTTGGTTGAACGAGCTTCTGCAGCTAAACTATACCAAGATTGAACAATGTGGTACCGGAGGAGCCTACTGTCAAATCCTTGACTCCATCTATGGTTCGTGCAAGCTTCATCATCGACCTCAACCAGATCGCTTTGGAGGTCGGCCCGCTATGATTTCTAAAGCTCTCTTACAGGCGATCTTCCAATGGCGCGAGTAAAGATGAACGCAAAGCACGAGTACGAATTCGTCGCCAATTTCAAAGTCATGCAGAACGTCTTCAAAGCAAAGAAGATTGATAAGGCGTGTTTTTCATCCCCCCAACGCGTCAATCAAACTCACCTTTACTCTTCTAATGCAGCCTATACCCATCGAGAAGCTTGTCAAATGCAAGATGCAGTGCGTTGATCTATGGCGCCCACAATATTGTTAGCCCCGATACTGACTGTGTGCGTATCATCAGGGACAATCTAGAGTTCTTGCAATGGATGAAGCGATTCTGGGATTCCAATTACGGGGGACAGGGCTATGACGCGGTTGGACGTAGGCGTGGTGCACCAGCTGAACCACCAGCAACCATCGCTCCGCTTTCAACTGGGGCGCGCAGCGCCAGCGCCGCTCTGGGGGTCGGTCGATCCGGTGGAAAGACGCCTATCAGCGGACATCGGGCAGGCTCTACGCAACCTAATGAAGCTATGCAGGCATTGCAGACCCAACTCCGCGAAATGTCAACGCACATGGAAGGCCTGGAGAAGGAAAGGGACTTCTATTTTGCAAAAGTATGTCGTCACCCATCCCTATCGGACGCACTATTTGACGTTCGTACAGCTTCGGGATATCGAGATCCTCGTTCAGCAGCAATCAGAGACACTGGAGAGTCAAGGCAAGGAAGATGATAACCTGAAAGAGATTCAAAAGATCCTTTACTCAACAGAGGTAGGCACCATCTTCATAAATCATAATCATCTTTCTTTGGCTTATCCGAAACTCACCGGCCTGAGCAGGATGGTTTCGAAGTTCCTGAGAACGCTGCTGTCGACGAAGAGGAAACTTTCTGATTGTGCATATCGCTGGAGTTTAGGAAGAAGTCTTCGTGTCATATCCTATGATATCACCTTTACCCTCAAAACCAAGTGTTCATTAGCATTAACTTCTCATTTCGCACGTTTCGTTGTTCCATCCTCTGTCTTTCCTTATAATCGGAGTCTACCTAACTGCTCTCCTGCACTTAGCTCTAATATTCGTATCTCTACGCATTTGTGGAATCTCTCGTTCTGGACCTTTGACAAAGAACAGATACCAGCAGCAGTTTCATAGTATTAGATCCGCAGGCTCAATGCAATTTTCAGGGTACGCTCTAATACAAAGGAAGAAGATAGCCGCTCCTCGAGCTCCCATCTTATGATCTAATCCAAGAATGGCAAAGAATGATTACAGCTACGAGTACAACACTTAAAGTTACAATTACAACATGGCGTTTCGACAGGCTGATCTACACAGGAAGCTCAGAATTCTTTTCAGCTGCTCTCAAGAATCTATATGGATCGCTGATTTGCCAGGGTCCTCGAAAGATTGTACGCCGCGGAAATGAGGGTCACATGGCTGAACAGAAATGTCAGCACAAGAGTGAGTATGAATGAAGGAGAACGTACGTGAAACCCTGAACGGCATTTCCAAGTCTTGGTAGCAGGATTTCAGCCTCCACAACTCGAAAGAAATTTGAATTTCACATACGCATCACCTGACTCCGAGATTTCTTCACTGCACAGGCCCACGTGATTCAAGTACAACAGGAAATCCTTCATCCCGGAACTTCAGTATCACTGAACCTGGAAGGTTCGAGAAAATAGGACACACCTCGAACATCGCCACTGCACGCTGCAAAAGTGGCCTCTCATACTCACCGGCACGAGTTAAAGCCTCAACGCACCACAGCGTACAGAGACAGAACGTGCCTTCCTCGCCCCCTACGCCATCATCAGATTTGTTCACATCATACCGGTAGACGAGGTTCTGGTCCACAGTCAGCATGTTAAATGTGAAACTGAGGTAGGACTCACATTAGAGGTCAATCCGCCCCTTTCAGGTGTCTTGAGAATCTCCTTGAGTGTGCTCACGAACCGTGTATCAGACTTTGCGGATATATTATTAGCTTTCCCTGAACAGACAGGTATAAGGGTATAAATATACCGGTGTCATGAAGAACACGAGGGGCATAATGAGCACGGACGAATCAAGTACGTCTGTCTCTTCATAACTCTGCCCGAAGACCTGCAGGTCCTTGTTCCACGCCTTGTGCATGATCTCTTCGTACAGGTCATCGCGTGCGGCAAGCCACTGTAGGCGACGAGGACAGGGGAGAGAACGCTTGTCCGCAAGCCGAAGGCCTGTACCAGTGCGTGTTCGTCAACGTGTAAGTACATTAGTGTGATCTGTGACTCGTACCTCTATCAATTGCAACCCTACATATCCGATCAAACATTGCTGTGTCAATTTCAAGGCAGTGGGACATACCAGAGCATAATCTTTCACATGCCATCTTAATATTGTCCGCTCCAACTGTTAAAACTCACCTTCGAATACTAACAACAAAAACATGAATCAGTACCAACGTTTCCAGGTAGCAGTGAGAACACATACAGTGAAATGGCGCTCCTTGCCCCGGACTTCCCTGTGATATGGACATTGACACTTAGCCTCAAAACACTCCTGCCTGACGCGTACTGACCAGATGGATCTGTAATATGGGTTGAGTCATCAGATATTTGGAGAAATGATATGAAGCGCACAAGTCGGGTTTCTTGTAGTTTGCAACAACGACTATAGTGTATTGGTTGTCCGTCGGAAAATAAAGATAATAGAAGACGCACAGTCTACACTAAATGAAAGCAGAATCAGCGGCCGTATGCAATTGTCAACCCGAATAACTCACAGTTCCCGAACCAATACCCTTCGATCGAGTGGGACCTAGTTAGTATGGCCAACCATGGCCTGGTTATAATACTCACCATGTATCATACGACTTCCAGAGTCAGTGAGATATTGATACCACACAGGGTATTAGACAAGACTCACCAGTGGTTTGCCAAACTGAGTAAAAAATATTAGATGGGCTTGTTTTGTATTGGCCTAGGAGCACACCTTCTGTCCGAGGTAAATACAATCCATCCTTCACCGGAATCAGTGTTGACCAAACAAGGAACATTGGTGGGACTTACAATTCACCATAAATGTCCTGTCAGTCAGATCAGCCTCCAAGAGTATACTGCAACTACAAGCAATACGTACCAGTTGGACATGGTCAGCGGCACCATTGCCAATACTTTAGACATAAGTCAGATCACGACTGTTGCGTAGATTATAAGCATACGAACCGAACAGGCTTAGAACCTTTGTGTCCATCAAGATGGAGAAGCTCTATCTCCTCCAGATCTTTGCCACCTACAGAAGGACCATCAGAGTTACCATGTGAATCGCATCATATCAAACATACCATGGATAGTGTACCTTCATGTACAATATCAGCCTATGAAGCGATCTGAGAGATGTCAGAGACGCACATGATCTGTAAGGAACCATCTGGGTTCTTGTTCTTCAGCCGTTCAAAGATGAAGTCCATATATGCTATTGGTTAACGGAGTCAGCGCGGGCTGAGGGCAGCATGTAGGGAGGAGACATTCCATTAGCCTCCTGTGTGAACCCGAGTCTAATCAGAGCGTATAGTGTGAACGAAGAGTCACGGATCCAGGAGGCCCTGCATGTGTGGTACAATATGAACTACCAAATTATGAGGAATACTGGATGAATGCATACCGGTAGTCCCTACATATCGTAGGTGAGTGAGGAATTGAAACGCATGAAGAAGGACAAGCGCACCAATTTCTAGTCCCACCGATATACTCGGGCAAGCTGAATGTCGGACTCGCGACAATGGCGCCTGCATGCAGAAGTGATGTTAATACTCAGATATAGATAGGCTAGACGTCCGAATAAGACGGAACACGTACCAGTGGGCTCATAGATGAGCAACTTTAATGCCAATGCGCTTCGGTGCACGGCCTCCTTCCACGACCCTTGGTAGGTAGATTTCCTGATCCAAGAGTTCCAGTAATTATTGGTGGCCTGCGAGCACAAATGAGCGGGTCATACAGAAACTAAACGTATTCAAATAAGGGAACATACGACAAAAAGATGGTCGAGGAGTTCCTAGAAAAGGGGCGTCAACAATCTCAAATATTAACAGCAACCGCAACGCACGCTAGTCATGACCGGATCATCCTTTGGCCTCATCTTGTGCGCGCCCGCCATCAGTTCTAATTACCATGATCATCAATCTAACATGCAATGACTAGAAGTGCTCACTCTGATAATCAATTCCTAGCAGCTCTGCTTGCTCTTCATCTACACCCGACCCTCCATCACCTTTATGCTCAGGCGCAATTCGCAACACAAACGTCACCCGCTGACCCTCTACGAGCGTCAACTCCGTCTTTGCGGCTAAGCCCAGGTGACCCTTTGCACTGAGATTTAGGGTCTCCAAAGACACTTCAGGCACAGGGACATTCTCAAGCAAAGACTCGGGGAGGAATCGCAAATCGAGTGTGAGTGGGCTATGCGACGGGCTCGTGCCCCTCGCAAGATATGGAGAGGCGGTGGGCCTCGAAGTGAAGACGACTTTGTTTTGTTTGGACAATTTGAGCGGGATAGTATCATCGGGGACGATTTGGGTGGCGTGGGGGTCCCGGGCATAATTGAAGGCGGGAGCGCATTCGACGCGCAGCGGGACAGTACCGCGGACCACCTGATGAGTAAATATTGTGATAGAAGGCTTGTTGTAGAGGAGATCAGCTCACCTCGACACGTCTGATGAGCCAAAACAGTAACGGACGCGTAGATTCGCTATTTTCCAGCCGGGGGAGGAAGTCTGGATATATGTGATGAACTCCTACAATTGTTGATACAATCGACATGGGAGACTTACCGGTGACACTAACTACGCCCTTCTCGTTGAGAAACCTGCCCATGTTCAGCCATGATTCGCATATAGATAAGAATATGAACATACTTGGTCTGCAGCACGTTTGAGCTTGGCAAGTAGTTGTGCTTGGTGCTGAAAGGAACCGTTGGTGTAATGGAGAAATGACCGCCCTACCATTAGCCCCATCAGGGAAGCCCCCTGAATACTATGATAAAGCCCAAACCTTGTTTTTGTCCAAGATGCGTGCAAAGATGGACGGGGAGTCGAAGTTTGGGACACAATAACTCTCAACTGTGCGGGATATGCATTAGATGGAACTCGTATGGAGGAACTACAGAAGCTCCGGGCGAGCGAGCCCCGGCCTTGTG
This sequence comes from Suillus brevipes Sb2, assembly GCA_011800875.2. Classification (NCBI taxonomy): domain Eukaryota; kingdom Fungi; phylum Basidiomycota; class Agaricomycetes; order Boletales; family Suillaceae; genus Suillus; species Suillus brevipes. Next base: position 82,162 of record JRHT02000097.1, read on the forward strand.
CAAGCCATCTGACTTGGAACCCAACTCCAAGAGAACATCCTTCTTATTCCAAACCATATGAAACCAGAACTACTCACTTGATCCATCAAGACTGACCTACATGAACATCAGGGATCAACAAAGAGGCTCAGAATTCACAATCTGGCGCCCTGACTCACCAGCGCAGCAGTCCTCAGATTCCCGATCCTAATCACGGATCTAATCAGAACACGAGTGCAACGTTGATTAAGAAGCTACGCACAAGCCATGGTCAGCAATAGGGATGTAGTCGCGATCACCGTTTGGGTTTTGGATGTTCATGGTTGTGGACTATAGAAGGTCGGTTGTGACCGTGTCCACGAACAGACTTAAGTACGGTTGAAGTCAGACACGGTTGTCACAGTCGCTTCAGACCATCATCAACGTTGGCCTATCGCTAGCCCTGTGATAGCGCTCATAGTCTACAAGTTCACACCCCAATTCACAAATAAGTCAAATACGTAATTTCCTCTGACTTTGTGCGGCAGATACTACTCTAGTACGACCCTAACATGCATGATACTCATTCCGCAACTATACTATAAATACAATAATTACACCATACATAGCACAAGATTAAGAGCCGTCGTCAATGCATTTTTCCCAGTCGTAAAACTTAGAAATAAGGATACGAGTTGGTGCATGCGACTCGCTACACTCTTACGCAGATGTTTCGGTTTATCTTGAACCTGCAAGCTAGAATAAACAATGACCCGAAGATTATGCTTGTGCCCGATAATCCAATCATCCCGGTGTATGAACCGCCCTGGTATTGAATAAGAGCTCCTGCGATGGGTCCACCAACAAGAGAGCTGGAAGAACTACAGTGAGCAGAGCAAACGATTCCAGTCTGTGACAATCTTACGGGATAGATATAAGCGTATACAATGCACCTATTCGAGACCCAATCTCGTTGATATCTGATATCTGTGCAACGCACGGAGTAATGACGGATATGAATGCACCGGACAGAAAACCATAAACCGCCGCAAAGCCCATCACAGCGATCATTGTCTTCGCAAGCATCCAAAAGATGAGGCACGATAGGCCTGCTAAGAAGGAGGTGGGCATAAGGAGGTTGAATCGCCCCATCTTGTCAGAGAGGATCGCGGGAACGATGCGGCCGAATACACCCCCAGCATTCATTACTGACAGAACGTAAAACGCTGTATTCTGAGACACGAGCGCTCGATCCTCGGCGTAGCTCACGATGTAGAAGAATGGAGTAAATATACCTTTATTGCCATTGTTAGCTATAACCTCATGAAAGAATTTTGTTTTCTTACCGAGGCAGACAAAGAAGGATCCAGTAGCAAGCAACATGAAGCATGTATCCTTGAACATCTTGATATCTACCCATCCGGAAGATTTCTTACGACCCTCTTTCTTAACAGTAACAAGGGCCACGAGACAACATGCCACAGAAATTAATGTTGATATTCTGACCGCCCATGCAAAACCAGTGCGCAAGAATAGTTTGCGAAGCATAATGGGATAAATGACACCACCTAGACGAATTCAGTCGGTTTGGACAGACGATAGTGGACCGCTCACCAACACCAGAGCCAGCGGCTGCAATACCAAGGGCCGATGCCCGGTACTTATCAAAGTGAGTCGAGACCGCAGCTAATGAGGGATAGAAGCTGTGCGATAAAATTAGAAGTAGATCCACAGCGCTCTGGAAGGGACTTACAGCGATGCAACACTAAGGCCAAAGAAGAAGCCTTGGAACAATAAGAATTCATAATACTTCGTGGAAACGCTTGTCATCAATGTGCTGAAAGCTAATAGCAATGTCCCACAGAGCATCACGGGTGACGGCCCGTATGCATCAAACAGGCGTCCTATAGGACCTCCCTAGTCTCATGCGATATTGAGCAAAAACGATCTTGGCCATCCAATATAGCTCACCATGAAGAAGAAAGTCCATAGCTGAAGCGATCCAATCCAAGAGATACTGAATGGCGAAAGACCAGAAAGCTGATGATCCGAATACCACGATTGGTATGTTCCGAAAGCATTCATTTGGCCGAACGAACAGAAAAGTGCCAGAAATGCCCCAAAGACAGCTATCCAACCAGACCATCCACCCTCCTTCTTCGTGCTTGTAGGCAGTAAAAGCGCACTAGGAGGTTGCAAAGCACTGTGTCGATTAAGGTTTTCATATGCACCCGTCTCAATGCTCGGCCCCCGCAACGACGAACAGTCCACTTGCTTCTCCACGTCCTCCATGGAGGATACAGTTTACGACCACAGCGACAGCTGAGGTAGGATGGGCAGAGAGAGAGAGGTACCGGCGGACAACTACAAGCAATTGATCGTGTGTCCATTAAAAAGGACTTCCAGAGCGGAAGATCAGATCACCGCTTTCACAGGCCCCCGAATATACCGGATGAAGGAGGCAAATATCTGTTTGAGCATGGTGGAAGGAAGCTCGTAATTTCGGTCTTCAGCGCGGAACGTGATCGCACGTAGGCATCGCGGCAAGCCGGATGAATGATGTTGGGGCCGTGGTTCATGGGCACGAGTCTCCGCAGTGCCGATTTGAGCGTCAGCATTGCCCAGTGCCCATACACATGGGGAATACTGATAGGCCAAGATAAACGAACAATTGATCAGGAATAACTACTTTGATCAATGCAAGTATGGCACACCCTAGTATATCTTGGCAACAGCACAGCGCCCGACTGGGCGTCTACCGGGATTTAATGAACTATGCAAGCTAAAGGGGAATGATGAAGGATAAAGATTCCTCCTTTCTCAGGGCAAGAACTAACCGTCGCATAGCGGGCAGATAGAGCAGCACCCGGGGCCGTGTACAGCGGAAAGAGAGTCAGAAAGAGTCATCCCGAGGGCTTCGGAAATTCAGCCTCCGCCACCTAGGAAAGACAAAAGACTTCCTGTGGAGTGCTGAGGCGGAACTTGAATTTCGAAGAATTATTATCTCACTGCTCAAGCGAGTGGTATTACTGCGTCATACTGGCAGCAAAACCAAGCATGAATTTTCTCCTTATGTCAGAGAACGCGAACGACTCGGAGATCGAGCATTCCTCGGACGAGCACGTAGCTATAGAGTAAGGGTCAACGTAGAGATCAAACCTATGCCAGTAGACACTCAACGGGACGGTAACGTTAGGCAAATTTGCTGCACCAGATCGGAAGCGTAGTCGATGAGAAGAACTGCGATCGACTCAGCTTACCCGCCCATTGCGCCGCTACAATCACTACGCAACTTCTTGGCTTTAAGTTCCCGGTAACGTTTAATGACATTTTCTCTTTCTTCTTCCATCATTGCCTTTTGTGCCATGCTCAGTATCCCCGTGACTTTCTCTTTCGAGGAGTCTTTGCCAGATCGGGCACCCCGAGGCAGTTTGCCAAATCGTGGCGGTTCTTGTGCAATATCGTTAAGGCGGCGCGGTGTTGAGGTTGAAGATACACGAAACTCTTTGGGCCTATCGCGAGGTTGCCGCTGGGGTGTGCTGGTCAATGTGGGCGGTGATAGCTTTGAAGTGTCTGCGCAGCTAGGGGGTGTGTGGGTCGAAGTGGGCGGCGACGGATTTGAAACGTCTGCGCGGCTAGCGTTATTAATCATCGTCTTGACCTGTGCAGCAGGCTTGGCAACTCCCTGCTCAATTTCATGCTTCTGGACCTTCCGGACCTGGGCCGATGACTGCTGCATCGCTGTTCTAATGAGCGGCATCATGCTACTCTCGACTCGCCTGCACGCAAGCTTAATGGTGACACGCCCCAATTAGATTCGTCAGAAACCCACTTGTTAAAATGAGCTATAGTTTCTCCTGCCCGGATCTTTAGCATTTCCTCCTTTCGACTATTTACATCACTGGCCGACCGTCTTCGTTTCAGCTGAGGGCATTCATCGCCGTTGGACACATCGATCTTCCGCTTCTTCTCTCTGAATTCGAGGCGGATTTTTTCGGCATTAAGAATGCGAGCTACAGATTTTGGCACAGTCTCCTCATTTCCAGGGCCCTGCTTTGGTGGCAGATTGTCACCCCTTCGAATTTGGGTCTCGTGAGTGAGCTAAGAGGTGCGTATTTAATAGGACTCCACTTACTTCAGGGATCTCTCTCTTTCACGAACAGCTCGTTTGGCACGTTTGTGCGGCATGTAGACGGCGTAAGATATATATTGGTAAAGCGAAAAAGTTGGATGGAAGATTATTTTGTAAATTTGCTGACAGCTACCGGCGGCAATTCCCATAACGGTCTGTATGCGCCTACAGACACCTACAACTTTCGATTTCTTGCATGATCACGAAATCGAGGCCCAAATTAATCGTGGCAGATTCAGTACACTGCCGACAAAGTGGTGTGCGGTTGTATACATGCACATGATGCAAAAAAACTCGATTTCGCGCGTGAGGCGAAAGATCGCAACTTGAGTGTGGTAATCGCATAAATTTTGGGACACTAGTTTTCGTCTTTTGAGCCGCGTGCACATCTCAAGGTAGCCAATAGCGAGACAGTCAATTCAATTTATTGGTCGATATCGAGGAGGCAATCGCAATCCAGGCCACGAAGCAACCACAAAGTGTCTGTTTCACATTTAGCAAGTTACTTACATTCACACGGTATGTCAACGCGATAGTCACTTACTGGTAGTAATATGTAGCACACGCCCTCCGTGTCGGATCTTGTAGTATCTGTAGCTGAAATGCATCCCGGGAAACAGACGACTGCCTTCATTTGACCGATGGGATCGGAGCCCAGTAGCAAGTCAGTAATGCAACAACTTCAAGTCCTCGCGCGGTCCAACTTTCGTCGATGGGGTTTTGAAGGATCACGACGGCGCTTAATTTTGCTCACATTTGAAGATGTTCAGAGTATAAAACAGAGCTGTTGGTGATTATTAATATAGATACAGTGAAATCCAACCAAGAGTATGTCCAATCCAGTAGGGTGTAGGTAGTTCAAGGTTCGTGCAGGTGAACAGAGGCGCGCAATCAAAGCGCATAGGTCGGAGGCTCCAAGACACGAGTTTCACTGCCAGTATAAGCTGCCATCCGTATATGACCAAGGCTCGAGCATGCCCACGAAGCCGATAATACCGAAAAGATAAGCGGCTAAAATGGCTAAAAGCAGAAAAAGGAATGCAATCAGCTTGTAAAAAACACTATAACAGCAGCTACTCACACAGCTTTCGACTAGGCATCAGGCTGATTTCATAATTTGGTTGAGGTACACCCATGACGTTGCAGAACATATGAGCTGCGATGGGTGGGAGCAATGACCCGGAGCGAAGAAACAAATAGCAGCAGTAAAATCCAAATATACTGGTATACGTGAATTGGATAACTATGTGTAAAGTGTTAGTGTCACTTGCTAGAAATAGAACGGTCGTGCGTACCAGTAGATATTATTGCACGTTTTGCCGCAGTGGCTGTGCAGCCATATCTATGGTATGTTTCAAAAGCGTGGTGGATATGCGCTAAAAATTGAGGTCATATTGATGAACTTTTCATGACCAAAAAAAATCACACCGACGCATACCTGCGCCAAAAACCAAAGGACTGAGAAAAATCATTTTCATCCTGGAGGAGTCTGCCAGGTGATAAATGGTGAGAACACAAGCGCGAAACACAATTTCTTCAGTGATCGGGGCCTGTGATAATGCAAGGTAGATTGCAAGCAATACTTCGCAAAGGACTCACACTCACAACAAAATAGTTTCGAAGACCGACAATCGAAAGAAATCGAAAGAGGACATCACGTTCAAAATCCCAGTCCTTTTGGAATGGTAGTGTCTTTCCGAGGAACTGGGCATAGAGTGGTCCAGAGAACAACAATGGAGTTATCAGGAGCGGAAGTACGTTCGACCATGTGAACCCAAGGTAAAGCCACGCATTTGCGGTAAGGTTGTGCTGTTTTGCACATTACGGTAGTGAGGCAGACGTTCCCCATTGAGGAAATTTATGACCTACAATTTCATCATTGCGGTTGAAATTCTTCATCACGATAAATACGATGAGACAGCAAATCAGAGTGGCGCTGGTAACGGCAAGTAGTCGCGCCTTGATGACATCCGGATCATCTCTCCATCGTTCATTTTGCAATTTGAGCCTAGCTTGTCCTTCTGGAAGGTTTACCTTCCTCTTGGAGAAGCGAAGACGAGCATTTTTGGATGCATAAATGGAGCCAACGTAGATAAAGGCGAAGAGTCCAGACAGCAGGTGCGCAGATGTGATAGATAGCAATGGTTTAGTTCCGTTTTGCATGATTAAGACTTTAGAAAGTTGAGGGGATGACGGGGGAATGGTGGGGCTGGTCCGCGGTATATTATACTATGAGGCTGCGGATGGTCCAGGCGAAACCATCCAAAGCGGGCTCGCCGAACCCAATTGTCTTGCGCGTGTAGATGTTTGACACGAATTCTGTATCACGGGCGCCACGAGGAGTCTTGTCAGTGGCGTCAATTCGGTTTTAGCTTCTAATGGGTATATGTCAAGGACTTGATTCAAGGGAGTTGCAAAAATTGGTGCAAGCAGTGGACGTGAATGGGATTTCACACGTGACGAAGTCATGTGACCGTTGACAACCAAATACACTCCAACATGAAAACCAAGTTTGTCCGAGCCATCCCGACGCCGACAACAACTCATTCGCTCTCGCCATGCACGCATCGCTCGTTCGTCGTCAGCTGGGGGGTATCGTTCCCCCCAAGATTGCTACTCCATCACTATTGGTGCGTTAATTAATTCTTACAGCGCTCCGCCTCGCATGACCTCTTCTAATTTTCTCCGCACTCAAGACGTCGGGCTCTGGTTCAAGCCTCACGCCTCTGGTCAACTTCTACTCAAAACTGCCCAAGGGTCCAGCATCCACGGTTTCCGGTGGCGGAATTAAAGCTAGATACTTTAACGGCAAGAATGCGTCCGCCGCCCCGGTCGTTTGGACCATCCTGGGTATCTTCACTTTCGGATACGCCATCGACTACCAGAGTAAGTCATTTGCGCCTATACATATATTCAATTTCTGATGCATGATATTTCAGTGCACTTGAGTAAGTCACCGTTTGTCTTCTGAATACATTCCTCGTTAAACGTCCATCAGAACATCACAAGAACCACCCGCACTAGCCGCCTTTATAGAAGTAAGGGGATACTGCCACAGAACTTGCTGTATGGACAAGAAATAGACCATCATTTGAATGTGAAAACATTATATCCTGTGTGGACATCACCAATTAGCGCCCTGATGTTGCGAACGAGCTACCACCGGTGAGTAGACCAAGTGCCCGGCTGCATTAATTACGACTTTCTAGCCAAGGGGATAATCACGATACCCCTGTTATTTGTGTGCCTGCGTGGAAAAGTGAATCACCATCAAATACAAAACTCCTTGGGCGCCGCGAATCCATCGGAGGTTTAAATGGTACTTGCGATCTAGAAATGAAGGCACGTTGTCTGTCTTGAACATGAGTTTCAGTCGTGTTTCTGTTGACAGACTTCCTCCGGTGGACGTGAGCTTCTTTGGACTCCATGACACGCGCTAGCCTTGCTTGAGCAATTTCACCGGTATCTCATCTCTCGATGGGCGAGCTAGTGGTTGTCGATGGGTCTGAACAATCTGATATCCGTAAGATCAAAGCGGCGATTGGTCGCTCGTCGAGGAACAAGCATATGCGTTTCCACAGATTATTCTAGAGCTCTGATGTTATTGTTGTTGGAGCGATCATGACCAAGATAACTATGAGGCACAATTGCCGATTGAAGGGATTGTTCGCATGGGTTTGCGGGACGACCACGACCGTCCTTTTTTATCACGATAACGGCACGCTCACGGTGACGCAGGAGCTGTGCCTTCCTTTGTCATGGGGCCCTCGTCTGTGGCTTCTTTTTGTGGGTTGCCATCGTTCTGGCTTTCACTTGCTTGTTGCAGATGCGGACAAAAGTGGTGTTTAAACCGAATGCCTTCGGGAGCGGAGAGTTTGATCCCGAGCGGAAAGGTATGATATGCATATATTACAAGTATGGTGCAATGTAATGCTAACACGAATAATGTGAGAGTAATCAATGTGGGGAAAGATGTTTTGCCAGGGCGTGGTCAAGCACGCCTACGAGCCATTGCTGTGCGACACTGCAGACAAATCTCGTCGACATCGTCGATCGAACGCTGGATTTCGGGTCCGAAGTTCTTTGGAAGGGTATCAACTATGGGCAATGGTACGTTGCTACGCATGACCTACTTTAGTACAGTTTGGTTGCCGACAGTTTGGTGGGTGTTTGTAACTGCGCTCGCAACGAGTTGAATTGCAATCTACGATGGCAATGACGAGATGCCTTTGAAAGTGCTGTGGCTCTCATCAAAGGTTGTCTAAACAAAGAACTCTTTGTGTTCGTACCCCACATCGTAGCCAGCGCGTTCCTTCACTGGGGAGGGAGTTGTGAGGGAGCATCTCTGGAGACACAAACTGGTACTCACGCTACTTGTTTGCACATCGCAGTTGTGGATGATTGAGATGAGAGTGTATGGGTAGATGTAGTTCAAGTTCTCCTCGCCCGGTTTTATACGTTCCCGAGGTCGGAATACCAAGAAAGAGAGGAGCTGAATAAATAGCCCATAAAGGATCTAGTAGGGTTGATGATTGTCAGCAAGATCTCCACATGCCAGCATCCCATGCTGTATAACGTGGTTTCTGGTGTGACGGGTCGGAGGGATGATGTGCGATGTTCTTTCTAGGATTCCTTGGTTCTCTTGATTTGGACGAGGTTGTCATGTGGCTGTGCGTGATAATTTTTTATCGCTTTTACCCTTGAGTATAGTAAGTACTAGCTGTACATGTCTTCAGCCGGCTTCGATAAAAAAAACTGTTTATTTACCATGGGTACAGAAGCAAATCGGGATTGAGTGCCTCACAAGGGATGCACGTCCGATTTGGCAGGTGTGATTGGACGCTTAGCAAGAGAACTTGGATAGTATAAGATTCACTCCAGCTTGGTGATAGCGCTATTGGCCTTTGCTGGCAGCATTACTACTTGGGAACATGCCGGCGAAGTAAGGGATGGATCGCCCTCGCAAGTCCCACGGCGAGGCAGTTCCTGGGCGGCAGATTGAAGAATGTGACGGTTGGCAAGTACTGCCTCACACTGGAGTGACAAGATGCAAGGGCTTCAGCACAGGGCGGTCCGCTCGAAGGCCCACATACCGAAATTTCATCATTGGAGTACTTGCAAGCCTGCAAGTAAGTATATTGCGTGATCGATCACTTCTATTGTCTTATTATTAGGTGCTAGCTCGGCTTATCCCTAGCGTCATCGACGGCCCATCACTTCCTTGTTTCCTGACCCAAAGAATAGAGCTTCCTGAGAGCCAAGTACCGGGCGACGAAGACGTTCATCAATGCGGTACTTCTCGATTGCAGTTTGGACGGACACGATGTGCTATCAATCAACGGGATTCCGAAGAATTCAAAGCGATTAGTCTTCGAAGTGGCTTAGTGCACACGAGGGAACGCAAAGAGTATGCTAATTGATGCTACCTAACACCGGATATCATCAGAGATTGAAGCTATAGCAGTCTGGGATGAGATACGACTCGGATGCGATCCGCAGCTCAATTGATAAGTGTCGTCCCAAGCCTTGATTCAGTGATGCAGTCGTACCTTTGGATTAAATGCATGTTCATGATATGTCAGATCTGGCGAACTCCAGGAATTGATGCAGTTGTCAGAATTGATGCAGTTGTCAGAATTGATGCAGTTGTCAGAATTGATGCAGTTGTCAGAATTGATGCAGTTGTCAAGATAATATTGATGTACTCACACGCAGGTGGACGCTGATTTGAATGCCAGTAAGAACAATGGGATTCGTGATTGCTTTCTGAGGCCGCCGAGAACAAACACCATTCCGGCTATCTGTTGAATGGTGAACAAGGACATTGAATGTGACAATACCTTTGATTTCAAGCTGAAAATGTGGTACAGGACTGCCGCAGCTGTTGATTTGTTTACCCTTGCTGGTGCCTGGTGGCAGCGCATAAGCCTGCTTCCTGGTCTTCTGAAGGTGCTGTGCTGTTGTCGTAAACCATTAATCTTCCAAGATATGCGTTACGAGAGGATTACCAGCTGAAAATACCCTCGAGCTACATGGATTAGCATCGTGTCTCGCGGTATGATTCTTCCGTTCGATACCATCTCTGGTAGCTCCACAAAAATGATAATACCTCGTTGTTCTTGGGAAGTGCAATCAATGAAAATGGCAAGTGTTGACCCAGCATCTCGATTCTGCTCTCTGGGATCAGTCAGCACCAGAGGCACGGTGGAGATTTTTGAATGGTATGATAAAACCGACTGCTAGGCTCAAGGACTAAAGTTGAACATATTAAATTTACATTAATTGTAGTAGGCTCAGTCTGACAACCTACAAGTGTGCAGTGTTGTGGAGAAGGATCGGGGTTTCTAAGCGGATATTAACCTATATTAACTCATATTAAAACCACGTACGTCGACGTCGACACCTGCATGATTATTATTATGATCCAGCGAAAATAACATATTCTAGGAGGTATGTTTACTGGTTGTTTGGATTTGTTTGGACCTGATATACGGAAGTGTGCGCGCCGCTTGGAGCTTGTTAAACCCTGATCTGTTAGTTTGCCTGCACAAACTTTATTCACACTGGCGAGCTGTCTCCCTCTGAGAACCGGTTGTTCCAGGCTGATTGCAGGCATTGCCCATCTTGCTTGCCCAGGGAGTAGTCTTGGAACAAATCGTGAAGCATCGTAGCTGGGTTCATGCGCAAAAACACGTCTGCATCCATGTCGATGCCTAAGTTGACAGTTCGGCGCAGTGCGCCTGCTGCCATAGGAACGGGTACACGCGCGATCCGGCGCGTTGTGGTGCACGCAAATATTCTGAAAGCTTCACAACTGCGCTCTGGCGATGTGATCGCCTTATCAGAGGCAGATGACGGAACCACCAAGAAGGTAAGAATCATATCGTACATACCAGCGTCTCCATCACAGCTTATTTCATCATTCTATCGCACCGTGAATAATTGTTGATAGCAGGATTTTGCAATCGGGACATTGTGGCCTTCTCTGGATGTTCCGCAAGATGGTACGTACGGTATCAGATGACACGAAGACCATTGGCTAAGCTTTGCGGTTACATAACTTTTACTTCCAGCCGTTTTGATTTCGTCCTCGCTTTTCCTTACGGCACGCCTCAAGGAAGGCGCAAAGGTACAAATATTTGACCTGTCTGATCAAGGCGTTGGCAGGCGCCCTCCTGGCTTACCAGCTATGCGAGATGTTGAGGAGGCTGGCACCATCTGTCTGCGAGAAAATTCCATAAGAACACGGACAATGCAATATACAGCCAATTCACAGGGCAAAGGAAAGCATAGAGATTGGCTCTCTCTACTACTGCGAGAATACCTTAGTACGTCAGTTTCAGGTGGCGTAGAATGTTGCTGACAGCACCGTTCTGTCAACGTACGGAATTTCTTTAGTCAATCTCAGATATATTCTTTCTACTCAAATTATCGAAGTCCCATATCAGGGCGAAATTCGAACTTTCTCCGTTGATTCTGTGTCAGCCCACCACTCGGCATCAAGTGGTTCCGTGAAAGCTATAACACGCGACCTTGACTCGCTTGCAATTCAGGTTAGGCCATCACTTTGGACGGCAGGGTGGGATACGATTGTTTCGATAGCGGAAGATGTATCTGATAATGATGTCGGCCTCACGCAAAAGGTGCATTTTCTGACATCTGAGAAATATCTGTGATAATAATCACGAATACCTAGTCTGATATCGAAACACTACCCCACACATCAATTTCTGATGCATACGCGGCTGTCGGAGGACTTGACAAGACAATCACCCAGATACGGGATCTTCTCGAGATACCGCTCACAAGGCCGGAGCTCTTTGGATATTTTGGTGGGCATGGACAAACACCTAGACAAGCTTTGATTACAATACTCGTTTTTAATCAGGTCTTAAACCGCCCCGGGGCATATTGTTGCATGGTCCGCCTGGCACGGGAAAGACACACCTTGCGCGTGCTATCGCATCATCCACCAACTCATCGGTGCTTGTCATCAACGGCCCTGAGCTTTCTTCAGCCTATCACGGAGAAACAGAGTCAAAACTCCGGGATGTATTCAAGGAAGCTCGAGCCAAAAGCCCATGTATCGTCATTTTGGATGAGGTTGATGCTCTTGTCCCAAGACGGGAAGAGGGCGCAGGTGGCGAGGTCGAAAAACGGGTTGTGGCGACACTTTTGACAATTTTGGATGGCATTGACAACACTGGCACGACTTTTGATGATAGGGTCGTTGTTATCGGGACAACCAATCGGCCGAATGCCATTGACCCGGCGCTACGAAGACCTGGGAGATTTGATCGAGAATTCGAGATAGGTGAATGGCAACCTTGAAAGTGCAACCGAGCTTTAACCGACGGCTATTACTTTCAGGCATACCGGACGCAGACGCACGCAACTCCATTCTGAACGTCCTTCTTTCCAAAACTCCCCACTGCATAACAGACGCAGAACTCTATTCTATCGCGCGCCGCGCTCACGGATATGTTGGTGCGGACCTTAGTGCTGTAGTTCGAGAGGCTGGGACTCTTGCTATCAAACGATGGATAACACACATTCCGTCGGGCTTCCATGCTGACCCAACAACTACAAAAATGGCCCTGAAGTTGACGTTATCTGACCTTTCAGATGCGCTTCCTACTGTGCGGCCCTCTGCGATGCGCTCCCTATTTATTGAGACACCTCCCGTTCGGTTTGAAGATATTGGAGGACAAGCCCATATCATACAAAAACTTCGGGAGGCAGTTGAGTGGCCATTGTTACACCCAGAGGCTTTCCAGCGACTGGGTGTCCGACCACCGAAAGGCCTACTACTGTACGGACCTCCAGGGTGTAGTAAAACCGTTCTGGCTCGAGCTTGTGCAACGGAAAGCGCTGTCAACTTTGTTGCTGTGAAAGGTCCTGAGGTGCATATTTTAGTTTTCTGCATTCAGGCAACATACTCATGATGTGCTGTCATCGATTAGCTTCTAAACAAATATGTTGGAGAGTCGGAGAGAGCTGTACGAGATATATTCAGCAAAGCCAGAGCTGCGTCACCGTCGATCATCTTTTTCGTAAGCGCTGTCCTACTGTAAGTGTGAAGGACTTGATACTGACAAACACAGGATGAAATTGATGCCCTTGGAACATCGCGCTCCTCAGATTCAGATACTGGAACTGCACATGAAGGGGTTCTGACCAGCCTTTTGAATGAAATGGACGGTGTTCAGGAGCTTGTGGGGGTGACTATTATTGCAGCCACAAATCGCCCCGACGTCATTGCAAGTCTATGTGTTCTGACTATTATTGTTACACATTTCTGACGAAGCATTGTCAGGACTCAGCTCTGATGCGTCCTGGAAGACTGGATCGCATTCTGTACGTTGGACCTCCCGACCGCGACGGACGTGAAGAGATCTTGAAGATCAGGACAAGGAAGATGAGTGTTGGATCTGACTTGGATCTTCATGCGATAGCAGCCATGGTGAGTACGGTCCTGTTGCATCTGAGCAGAGTGTAACGTTGCGTTCAGACCGACGGCTGTAGTGGCGCAGAAATTAGCTCACTGTGCCAAGAGGCTGCTCTACTGACCATGCAGAAAGATATCAACGCCTCATTCGTGAGCTCTTCTAATTCCCTGTTTTGGCAAACTTCCTCAGAGCTCTCTGCAGATCCCCCAAAGCGCCTTTGTCGCTGCCGCAGGTGCCATACAAAAGCAAATCACACAAGATGTGATAAGAAAATATCAGCAATGGAGAGATCGAACTGGATTAATGAGTGTTTGAATCACATGCAGTAGGTTCCTGACGCTCGGTCATCTATTTCGTGTACTTACGCAGCACGTTTGTGTATTTGTGTAGGGTATACACTACTTCTCGTAATTAACTATAGCCTGAGCGCTGTGGTAAATTTTAGATCGAAACGACTCAGAATCTCGATTACGCACATAGGAGCAGGGCTCACCAAGTGTGTCTGTGGCTTTATCGCCCTTACCAACGCCTTGGGCCGGGGGCCGGGTCTCCGCTCCTACCTCCGAGTTGTATTCACCCTGATAAGCCAACTTGCACTTCTGATACTAATCCAAATCACGCCAAATGTCATCACCAGAACTCATGTCGCTAACACTGGTTGCACCAAAGCACGCTCTCTCCACCCACAACGATGAATCTTTCCAAGCTTATCTTTCATTTCCGAATTAAAGACATCCCTGGTGTTCCGATCGACCGTTACGTTCTTCTACATGATATCGATAAGCAGCTCGGCGGTAATTGGGTCCTGTGAAATCAAACCCCTGCGTCCAGACAGGATCACAGCTAATCTCAGTCATCATGCCGGTAATCATCGTGTAAGTCGACCACGCGCCCAGATCTCTTTTAACACGAAAAAGATGAAGAAAGAAAAGTCTTGCCTGTTTGATGGGGGTCCAAACCGACGGCATATCCATATCACCCACGGCTGGCTTCTTGGACTGCGCATGCACCTTGCACGGTATGTCCGAGGCTCGAGCACCACATTTGCGAGGCGCGGATGTATATGATCGAGATCGGGTGGTCAGGTGATGTGCGTGATGGGCTACTTGGTTGACGTTTTGCATCATACGTATTCTCCCAGGTGAGGACAATTTTAACCTTATGCGAGTGGAAGCCGGTCGGCAGTGCGTTTTCGTATGGGGGGCTTTAAGCGCGTCTCGAACACATCCTTCAGCGCGTCTGGTTGGGAGACTGTTGTCCCAGCCTGAACGTGATAAGGTGAAGGAACGGCACGTATCGCAGATACATCGTTGAGTCGATAAACTTGGAGAAGAGCCCACCAGCGCGACAGTAACGGAGCACACCCATATGGAAAATCTATCACATCACAACAAGAATACTGTCGTCGGTTTTGCCTAGGGGAACCAGCATCTTACTCGCATCGCTCTATCAGGTTCGATATTATTCGGGGCACAAGAAGTTCTCACCACGAACAAGACGTTTAGACCATGGCGTTGGGCCCTGCACAAGACTCAACTTCACTTGCCAATTACTATTAACTCACACCCGGTGATCGGCTTCTCTGATGACCCAGTGCCTGCGAAGCTACTACGGTGCGTCTTGTATGGCTGGAAGTCCTGTGCATTGTCATGATAGTTGTAGGCTGCTTGCACGCGTGGGAATCGAAATCCATCTCATAGCAATTTATGAAACTCACTATTCAATTCAATGGATTGGTCTCCACAGGCGCTCACCTTCACATTTTCACATGATCAGACAATTGCAGCTGCGACCCGTGGTCCAGGAGACGGAGATACTAGTACACAAGAAACAGACTGTCAAGCATTGATGTGTTTTGGACGGCATTGCAGAGATGATCAAAATATACATGAGTAAGTACAATTATAACAGGTAGCGGGAGCAAACGCAAGTAAAGATATCGCAGGTTGTCCCATCGACGTACAGCGGTGGGGCGGCAGCCGTCCCCGTTCCAACTCGGTAACAAAACCTCACCAGGCACACAGCCAAGACTCAAGATCAAATCACCAGAACTTCTTCAACGAGTCATGAGGGCGGAACAATCTTGCTGCATATTGGCGGGAAGGATGTCTGACCCCAGGGCCCGGGAGCTTGTTGTCGGCGTGTTCCATTGCTCCGCAATGCGGAGGGCTCCTGAAAGGTTTGATGGTGGTGAGGACGCATGCAGTGAAGCTTATGCACAAGGCACAATTGTGCCAAGAGAATGGCAAGGACTGGGTATCCACGCTTTACCAACGTCGATCAGAAACACTTCCCCACCCAGTTGAGAAGTTCTCCTTCGCAGGGCCGGCTTGGTTTCTTTGCCCCTTAGAGTGTGTGTCGACTTCGGGAGCACCTCCACTCTCCTTAAACAACTCTGAATCTGGATTCTCGAGTTCGGCCTCCCTTGCACGGACCTCGTTCGCGAAACCATAGGCGTCAAAGACATCACGATGTCTTGGATATTGCGCGCACACTCAGAGGGATGGTATCGGGAGAGGACGGAGTCTACGGTTCTTCCGACCCTCACAAGGTTTATGGACCCTTGTTACTTGCTACCCATGTCGTGAACATCAGTTGCCATTGTATTAGAGTGCAGGAGGATACGTACTGCTCGCCGAACGTTGAGCTCTATCATTCTCGGCTTGCTTGAAGGGCTTTCAGCAGAGCTACTGAGTACCTCACCTGGGAGAACATGTCAAATAACAAAGTGTGCAGACGTTCAAAGGTCGACCGCTCAAGGTCTGGTCCCCTTTGGACGGCAGGGCCTTGCATATGTGAACTAGTGTCAAGTTCATGCACCCGCAAAAATTGTGCTGTATCCCACCATTACATTCGCCTGCGTTCGTGCTAGTAGAGCGACTAATAGTAACGTTGTAGTCTTGTTGTACGCCTGGGCCCCTCTGAATTCTTCACATCGTCTTGACCTCGTTGACAGAATGTTGATGGTCGCATATATTACGCATGAATGATGCTCGGTGCCCAGGCGGTTTAACTTGAAGTACATCGTTGCATGGTTGGTTGCCGCTGGACGACTGTGCTTGTTAACCGCACAGCCACCCTGCACGTAAGCGGCCTTATTATCTAAGCTGCCTCCCGCCTATAAATTTTTGCATGTCGAACTCCGGAGGACGATTTGCACCTTACAAAAATGCCCTCACCGCGATTTCTGGGAGGACGGGAGCACCACTCCCTTCTCTCATAGTTTCCTTTGCCATCCTTCATGAATTAACTGCCATCGTTCCCATCGTGGGGATTTTCTACTCGGCGCGCAATCTAGGCGCAGGCGAGCGCGTCGTCAACGCTGCCGCTTTCGACCGAGGCGGCTCTGCCGATGATCAATCTTGGGTGAACACCCAGCTGAGATTGTGGGTCGATGAAGGCGAGCAATGGGCTGGTCGCGTCGGACGTCGATATGGCATCTTCGGCTTTGAGAAAGGCGAGGTTGTTGACCAGACCCAGACCAGCCAATTGTCTGGGAAGCTAGCGGGGGACGTCGCAAATGCTGTTTTGGCTTATGGTGCAGTCAAGGTAATTTACATTTTTTATTTATTTATCCATCACAGTTGGGATAGTGATCAATGTTTGTTTAGGCGCTTTTACCTATCCGCATCGGCCTTTCGTTATATCTTTCCCCGATGTTCTCTCGGGCAGTTGTAGAACCTATTCGATTAGGTGGCCGTCATCTATTGGGGCGTGGACCGAAATCTATGTAAAAGGTGGGTCACGTTCCCAGTTGTTTTTTTTCATGATGATTTCGCTTGCCGCCCCAGTCGTAGCTATAAGCGTTGACGAACGGTAGAGCATACAGCCAAATATTTGCACCACTGATTCTATTTTATTTTTGCCTCCTTCGATATACTTGGCGCTTACCAACTGTCTCACAGGTCATCTTTGCTACCCATAGATAGACGACACGTTCTTGCTAGTAATGAGCATTTCTTTGGCCACTTGTAAAAGTCATCTTTGAAAACGGATGCCCTTCGATGCGTTTGAGCCATATTCTTCCCCCAGTCAAATTGGCTCTTCAAAGACTTCTTTCACCTTTGGCGATGCCTCATTCCCTGGGGAGAGCATTTCTATATCGTCTTCATGTCTTGTGCTCCACGCGACTTCGGTGGAGCACACCTGGACGATTTAGGCACACGTCCCACCTTCAGGTCATAGTCAAGAGTTCTTGCGACCGCTATAATATCTCATTAGAACTATTGGCTCGCTGCTTGTACTGTCAGCCTCTGATATGGATTATGTTTAAAATTTTTGCACTGGATATTGATCCAATTGATGATGGAATTGATCCATTCTGTCGATTATCTCTGTTTGGCACTGATACGTTCATACCAGGCAAGTCAAACATCGGAGCTCATATGATCTCAAGTTAGCTCATGCATCACGATTAGCGCACTCGGGAATTGCGAAAGGGGTACCGTCCGAGTCCGTCGATAGACTTCAATCCCCAAAACCAAACGAAAGAAAGCTTATGACGAGTTATGTAAATGTCCAGCCGTTAAGGTCAGTCAAGCTTTCAAAATTTCAAGGGTCAATGACCCCAATTGAGGTTTGTGCGAGGCTTTAAATTTGAGCGCTGAGCGCTGACCCACAGTATCGGAACTATAAACTGGATTAATCGAGAGCTGTTACGGTAAATAATCACATTAAGGCAGCCTAACTTAATTTGCCTCAATCCTTCTACCAATCGTGATTTACTGGTCAAATTGCTGAACATTCCCCGAGCCGAGTGGTTCGCATCCGATGTATCATGTGGCCTGCCCCCCGCCCCCCAGAAGTGGCACTCGAAGCCTGAGACGAGCAGTCCAGTCAGGTCGGCAGGTCACACCATGACAACTTGAAGACAAGGGACAGTCACTATCAAGTCACTATCAATCAAGAGAATGACGCGATCACAT
Source organism: Suillus brevipes Sb2 (assembly GCA_011800875.2). Taxonomy (NCBI): domain Eukaryota; kingdom Fungi; phylum Basidiomycota; class Agaricomycetes; order Boletales; family Suillaceae; genus Suillus; species Suillus brevipes. Next base: position 100,626 of record JRHT02000097.1, read on the forward strand.
GATCTGCACGTTCTTGTGTCCGTGCCGACGTGACCCAAACCGAACCGAAAAAGTTTGTAGGTTATCGCTCGCACAAACCCTCACGGAAAGGAAGGCTCTTCGAATCGAGATGTTCGGTTCCACATTATTTGACATGTCACAGCGTATATCGCCTCAACATATCCCTGCATGTCTGTGCGTCTCCGTCCCTCAGGCTGTCTCCCTCATACCTTCTGGTTTTGTTGGTTCGGTCTCTCTTGTTTGTACAGGGATTGAAGAAACTGGGTATTGCTCTGATAACAGGGTCCCAGGAACCGTTTACACATACGGTGAATTCTAGTGAGTTGCTACATATGCATTAGTACAGGCCGACGAGCCTCATTGTACTGCCGTAAGATAAGACTGGGCAGCAAAATACTAATAGCGATCGAACGTTCGATATATAGCTTCAAACCTCTTCCAAACTCAAGCTACATCCAAACATGTGCTTGCTTCTCCGAGTCTGTGTAATCATCCAGCTCGTTCCATTGATCCAAGCTCCATCTACTCCTACCAATACAATTACTAGCACAAGTGACAGAGCTCAAGCCTCCGAGCCGTTGTGGGCGCACAGAACACTATGGAGCATCGCCTCTAGCTGCGCTCTCACTATCTTCGCATGCATCTACAACGCCATTCACCCCAACATCCCGGGTCCTAAAGACAGCCACCTTCGAATCCTACGGCGGCGACTTGGCATTGCGACGATGACATTAATCGCTCCTGAACTGATTGTTGCATGGGCTATTCGCCAGTGGTTGAGCGCTCGTAGTGTCACCGCACAGTATAAAGAGTACTTCAGCGATCTCCCTCCCCAAGGGTGTTTCGAAAGTAAGCCCGTGCTCTTAAACACTCTGAATGCGTTGACTCATCAGACAACTCACATCTTTAGATAACGAGCCCGCCGAAGCACCTGCAGAGCAACATGAAGGTGAACCAGACATTATATCATGAATATGTTTCCTTGCAACTTATCTGCAACAAAGATCAAGTCAACCCCCAGGCTCCCGTAGCGCATGCTGAAGGTGGACCATTTATGCTCTCCCAGACCATACCCGACGCTTGACTCACGTGCATCCTTAGATTATGCGTGGACTCTGACTCACAGCTTCTTTGTGCTGATGGGTGTCTTTATGCTTTATGTCGACGGGGAACCCTACCACACACTACAGCCTGACCAACTTCTCCGGCTGATGCGTGGCGGGTTTATTGATCCCCTTACCATAACGGTAGATCAGATTAACGACAAGAGCAAAAGGAACGTGGTATCAAACGGAATAGTCGTCTATCAGGCGATATTGTTCCTCACTTCCCGTGTCGTTAATTACCTCGACGTCACCCTGCTTGAATGGGGAACGTTGGTTTTCGCGGTTTTCAACTATATCAGCTTCGCCGTGTGGTGGCACAAGCCTCTCGATACACAGTGTCCTCATCCAGTCTACTGGAAGTCGACCCAGTCTCAGCTACATCACTACATTGATAAGCATGTCTGCGCCTTGATTAGTTTTTTTTCGCTGCTGATTATATCTGCCTTAGTACCCCTCAAAATGATCCCTATCGGGCCCTCCCTCCAGTCTTTTGCCCACTCCTTGAACTGATGGGCTGGCTTGACGTTCCAACATCTCGGAAGCTCCGAGTTCCAACATTTGATGGCAGCATCAAACTTAATCATTCAGAGCAGGTTGTTCTTTTACTTTGTGGATTGTTCATGGCAACCATCTTTGGCGGGATTCACTGTCTTGCTTGGTCTTCTGCCTTTCCCACATATCAAGAACAGGCCCTATGGCGCATCAGTGCCGTCGCTTCAATTTGCGCACCCTGGCTAGGTTTCCTTGTTGGATGGCTGTTCGTAATCGTGAATTGTGAATCAATGGTGCTGGCCCTCCGGGGCAGCATGGTCCGTGTATCATGTGCCATGTTGTATATCACAGGACGTGCTATCCTCTTGATACTTATGGTTGCCACTTTACGAAGTCTTCCACCTGACGCATACGAGGAGGCGCCGTGGATCAGTCAGGTGCCGCACTTGTAGTCCTTGCCCATGGTACTTGTGGTGTACTTTGGTAGTCTTATTCTGTTGACATCAAAATACTAGATACATCGCTAGTCCAACTCATGTCAAGATGGTGCAGGAGCCAGTTGTATTTAGAAGTAATAAAACGCATCGACACTTTTCCGAAAGTATGATACGATGTGCATGGCGGGAGGGGTCCAGTTTTGATGGGACGTCGCTGCATCAGGAGAATTTAACTAAAGAACCAGTAGCCTAACACAAGAAAAAGAAATCGGGATTGAAAATGCACTCAATGATCAGGTCGACGATCGAGCGAAACGATCTGACCGACATATAAGATTCTGACTCCGGATGCCTGCGCACACTCACAAAATTCTTTGTAACATCATTCAGAGGCTCTGCCTGGTCATTAGCTTTGGGGAGTGCAAGTTACTCCATATCGCAAGTATGACGTCCCTGCAAGCGATGTCGACCTGCTTAGGAGAGAGGTTCTTGCTCTCGAGGTTCACGAGCACATTCTGACGTGTTCGATGAACCTCCCTTCTTCAGATCTAATTTGCAGAAAACGACTCGTCTTCGTTCTCAAACTCTCGTAGCATCCTGACGCACGCTATGTCGAGAGACACAGCAAAAGAATAAAGATACAAAGAAAAATGAAATGCTTTTTCGCATGCTGCAGCATTCAAGCTAATGACCATCGGTGCTTGGAAAAGGTACGCAACAAATCACAAGCACGAGACGAGCCAACAACGTGAGGAGTCGTGACTGCACGGTTGGTTCACCTGCTGTGGTAGCCTGAGTGCTACTAATTGTATTTTGAGCGGGCTGTGTTGTGGACGTCGAAGTAGCGGCAGGTTGAGATTGAGATTGAGATTGCGATGATAACCCCTGGCCATGTGATTGGCTGCTTTGCTGCTAAATTTCTTTTGGCCTCGGAGCTACAAACAAGGACTATAGCGATGTTGAGCCACGGTGAACAGAAACATACGAAGAAAGAAATACCTTTCGATCCTGTACCGCAGCGACTCCGACAATGTGAGGACTGCGACGAGAGAAGATGCCTTGCCTTCAGGTTTGTTGAAGTTGGGAGTGAGAGCGACGAAAGAACGACGGGATGTGGGAGAACAGTGCGCGTGCACTCCCTATAGAGGATGCAAGAACACGATGGGAGGAAGGGGAATGAACACCGTGCAACGTGGAGGACTAATTACAAGAGGTAAGAACAAGAACTGATTCAAAAAAAGCTGGCGACGCACGTGAATATCGCCTCACACACCAAAAATGCCCCGGGGTATTTGACGGGCATCGATAGGTGGACATCGCGTAGCATTTCTCTAGAGTAATGATACTGAAAAGGTTGAAGATGTTAAGAAACATGTCACGTACGTTTATTGGCGACTTCGCAGCTGCCATCTGTCAGGTGAAAGATTAGCGTGAAATTTACTGAAGAGTGGTGAGATTTACATCAAGCAGGAGGTCTTCAAGGCCAGTTTTTTTTTGAAAATGACGTGAATATCCCATGCGCACACATCTCTGTCACTGCCGGTGACTAGTGCTGTTCCATAGATGCGTAATGCGCATTGTACTCTCTCTTTGTGCTGGAGGGATTCGAGGGAAGATCCGAGTGGGAGGTTTGTGTCGAGATTCTACAGACGCGCTGTTTTATCTGATACAGTTGCAAGCAAGCGGTCGTTCTGAGACAAAGTAATGGCGTTGCAAAAGATTCTGTGGAGGGTGGCGATCTGCTCTTAAGTGGGCCATAGAATGTGAAGAGAAGCCTGTATGGTCGAATTCAAGGTGGCTGTGTCGGATATCATGCTGCTAAGTTGGAGTTTCTTTCCCCCGGCCAAGCTGAAAACCCAATAGTCGTATTTTTATTGGTTGGGAATGTCATCTCGGAGGTTCAGCGCTCAGCGCTCAACTATGGTAGATGGCCGACAGTGTGCGCAAGAAGATAAACTTTGAATGAGAACGGCAATGGCAAAGACTCGGACGACTGGTGAGTCGATTGACTTGTCAGTGACTCTTGTCAATTGTCAACGATGTCAGAACACCTACTTACACTGTACAGGAATTCAGTCCTAATTCGCAGGACGGCTTCAGGCAGGCTCAGTGATGCGTGAACTCTTTACGGTATTTAAATCGTCGGTGAGTGGGTGCTTGTCGACATGCGGCATCGAATCTGATAAACTTTGGAGAATCCCAGCTTAATCGACGGTCACGGTTGTCTGGTGATGTTGCTAGGACGGACGTGGCGAGATAGTCGAGTCTCTTGTTTCACTCAGAAAGGAACTGGAACTTCGCTCTCACCTGAGCGCAGCAATCAGGTCAGGGCCTCCAAGTTACTCTTGCCAATAGGCGCGGGGCGGGAAGGTGCGCTCATCATTATAAACTTGCAATGGGATTACGAACAGTATTGGACCGTACCACCGCCGTCGGCGAAGCGACCAAATGCTGTGCCGGGATCTCAGCCAACGTCATGCAATACGAACCTCACAGAGTCCACTGGCACATGCTTATCATCGATGGACCTTTCGCACCCAGTTTCCCGGTCGGTCGGAGTATTGTTTCAAGGCGAATGTCTCGTCCCTTCAATGAATGCTGCAGCCTTGCAGACAAATCAGTCTCGGATATCTTCACACCCGACAGGAATCTTGGTGGCACCACAGTCCAACACGATGTAGCGATACTATTCCCAAAAAACATCGATCACTTGTTGGTGGTACAATACACATGTCACAGTCATATGTTACATAAAGTCAATGTGCCCCAGCTCTTCTCAACTCTTCAAATTCGCCAACGTTCACACGAGCAAGGTGCAGTCTCCGAGCATGACAACCACTTCGATAAACTGAATAGTAGCTACCTGCCACCAATGGGTTCCTTGGCGATGAAAAACCAAGCTTGGGCTTGGTCTGCTATGTAACTGTCATCAGTCGTCTCGAGAACCTGGCGAAAGTAAGTAGGAGCACACTTCACACAAAAGTTCAAGGCCTACCTGTGCCCCATTCGCGACAGAGTTGTCTTTCACAACCAGCGCGTTTCCATTGTTCTTGTCCACTATCCTATGTTCGAGAGGCTAACCTCAGAAGTTCCTTGTGGAGGGCAACATTGTCACTTACCACCAAGCATACGGGACTTTAGAGTCTTGTTGCAGAACCCACGGATAAATCGAGTTACTGGTGACAACGCTGCCAAAAGCGGTGTCGGCCGTGTTTGACGGATCGAAGGAGAGGAACGCGCCAGTCCCGAAGGACTGTATAGTCATCCCACATGACTCAGTGCTCGCTACATTCCACTGCGAAGAAATCAGGATACAATCTAATGAAGGACATGGAACAAACGCACAATGTCGTTTCCTAAGTGATTACCGACACTATTGACGACATCACCCGGAACAGCTTGGAAATCAAGAACATTCAGGTAAGTGTGGGTCATGGCATTCATGATAACATATGAGCCTGTAGGAATGGTGAGCATGTTGAAATACTTGAAGAGTGCTTTGTTGAAAGAAAAGTGCTCGTTTCGAGCGGACCGCGAGCTTGCGAGCGTTGACGCGTGAAAACAGGCCTTTGTATGCAGCCACATGAAGATCCATCTGTGTGCTTCGATCTTATTGAAGCACACATCAGAATTCTCCTAGTCAAAAGGACTCGACTTGCGAGAATTGGCGCCTCATTCCCTTCTTTTACTCTGCGCCCATCTCCTTTTGCCCGTCGCTCTCCCATTTTTTCGCATTCTCCACAGCAATCGTACAAATCATCCCCAATCAGCCTCATCATGACTTCATCCAACCTCGCTTCCACATCAGCCTCCTCTTCCGTGATTCCTCCAGCTACTGCTATTGGCAATTCTTCAACGACATCCATTACCAACCCCATCTCCACGGCTACCCCATCCGGCATGCAGATGTCCTATGATCAAATCATACTCGAAAACACGAGGCGTCTTACTAATAATATCGCTCTTCAGGCGCGCAGAGATGCTAATGAGCTCAACGTCCCCGCAGATGATCTTCTCATCCCTGTCCCTCCCAAGCCCGTCGGCACCGCCATCTAACAATGGATCTCGGCCTTTAACCAACTCTCGCCACAACCACAGACACAAGGCTCTGCCATCTTCGGCGCCATCGCACCCAAATCCACTCCCAGACCCAACGTGGCATGATCAAGCAGAATGAAACCACCGTCTCACCAAGAAGAAGTATGATACCATGCAAGAATTTATGTACCGCACCTACACAGGTTCATGACATAGTGAAGCTGATATACCTAGCGCTCTGCATTTTTGGGGACCTGCCAGTACTGTGATGTATCAGATGGCGTTTGGTGCTCAACGCTCCACTTCCCACTGCCCAATATGACTTCAGCAAGAACCATTAGCCCTGGATATACTGAAGCCCGAATTCCCGTGACAGATAATGATCCAACGGATGGGCAAGAAAGATCCAAGCCAATACTAGTACGCAGATCCAAATGCGCCGGTGATACAGTATGTGTCTGGGAAGTACGTGATCAAATTTCAATGAAATCACCCTGCGTTCAAAGTTATGTCACCCGCGAAGAGCTCCTTGACTTACAGTTCTGCAAATAGAACTCGGGTCCTCCTATCTGAATTCAATTATCGGAGATGGAGGAAGCATAAGATTGACACATGGACGTTGAGATGACCTAAATCTCCTACCTGATCGTCATCATCTGCAGAGGAATCGTCCTTGTGACAGAATGGCTCGGCGGATCGGTTCGAAACCAATCAAACAAGTGCCAGAGTTCAGAGCACCTTGACGAGCCTTTCGAACCTCCCTCAACACTGTGCATTAGAATCCAATTGGTCTGCGGTTTGAAAAGCATGTTTGGATTGCGATGAGGTGCGAGACAACACTTCAACTTTCGTGTCAGGTTTGAATCAACATCTAAGGTTCTACATACCGCCAAGACAACGGAAGCTGACCATTTTTAAATCCGGGAATTTGTGGTACCCTGAAGCTGTGATCATTCGGACACCCTCATTCAACAAAGTTTCAGAAAATATCGACCAGCCTCAAGCTTGACATATGACACCAACAGAAGACACTCAATCTCCTATCAACATTCCTTTCCACTCGAAGCCATAGGTGCGCCTAATGTATCATGATGTCATTTGCCTATTTTGCGGCATACCTTCCTTGCCTCGCCAACGGAAGGAGATTGCAGGTCGGGCGTTCGTGGTGGGCAGTATGTAACAGATGCGCGACGGCGAGGTGCTTAACCCTATTCATATACACGGGCAGGAAATTTCCTACTGAGTGGCGGTGCTGGAGGTCTTGATCGCTGCTGTACGTGAGGCAATGCCGCATTCCTCCCAAGCCATCAGTGGGAATCGAAGTACCTCGTAATAGTGCTCCTACATCTCCAGAAACCGGTCTGAGCGATAACCGAGTACGCGAGCACGGAAACTTCATGGGGCCTCTTCGTCCAGCCCTGTTCAATCAACCTGCATGTTTTGTTAAACTGAGTTAAGACTGATTGCAAGAGGTGAGAACAAGAACTGTCAAAACTGCTGACAACGCACAGGAATGTCGAATTGTGAATTATCGAAATTTTTTGTGGGTATTCGACGGCTTTCGACGGGCATGTGAATCAAACGTTCGAAGTAAGCCCGGTCCACTGCAGACAGAGCTTACAAGGACACAGGGCTGGAATGTAGTCGGACTAGGCCCGAGTCCCGGCTTTGCCCCCACCGACACGAACAATGATGTTACTCTCTCAATCCGTGTCCTCAATTACTCGTTTTGCATTCTCTGGACACCAGCGCTGATGTATTTTTTTGATGGTACTCACAGGCACGTGCTTTTCAATCAATAACACTAAGCCAGGTCCAGAGAAAAAAAATTCAGGCCCAAGCCCTCTAAAACCAGTATTGCCGCAGACCTTGTTTATTCAGACTCTCGGGGCGTACCCTATGCCGACTTGCTACATGACTTTTTATAAGCTCCCGTTCGGCAAGTTGTGAATGATGACGCTGTACCGTGGAAGCAATCGCTTGGGTTCCTGTCTTTTGCAATTAATTTCCGATGGAAATGAGCGTCTGGACTATCCCACAATGTGTCTGGGAGATCTTGAATTCTCTTACTATATCTCGCTAGTAGATCTCTGGACTGTACCTTCTGTCAAAGTTTTGAATTCGCGGTGGTTGCGCTCAGGGCTCGTCGCGGCAGCCGTGGTGTTTTGAAACACAGAATTGTTCAGTACATACGAAGTGGTGATATGACCAAGAATCTGAGTGCCACAATTGCGCCTGCTTCTGTGGCATCGATCTGGTTCTCGGATGAAATGTTGCCTCGGCGCGATCATTACGCGGGTGTCAACCGGAGCGCGGAGTTTAATCTTTGGTAATGATTTGGTTGCTCAAGCGCTCATGGTCAGGTTGTGTACGACACGGGTAATTCACAAGTACGTGCCTTGCTCGATATGTCCTTGGCTTTGCGGGAATGTAGCGCCGATCTCATAGGGGATGAAAAGAAGCGCCGCAACTTCCATAGCTCCGATCAGCTGGATCAACTCATCAGCGAATGTGCAGGCACCCAGGTGAACGCGTGAACGTCCTGTTCGTGTCCTGTTCGTGTCCTGCATATCCTATTCAAAACGGAGCCGAGCACTGGCTGCCAATTACGACGATTCGATGGACATTCGCGACGCTATTCCATCGTTGGATGACGAGAATGCCACTCCAGATACCTTGCTGTTGTGCGCCGTTAAAATTTTATGAACTTGCGTCTCTCCGCCACATCTGAAGTCTGCAAGGTTCCTGGGAGTGATATAGTGTCTTTCTGTTAGGTCCTTGAGCGCGACCTGTTAGCTAAATGACACGGTAGATTCGTCTGAACATGGCCGCGAATCTGAGGACCTGAAGGACTGGATCCAGAACGTCCAGGCTATCCAAGGCACTCCGCACATTTGCTGATGGCCTGAAGTTCACATGCCACCGGGCGGGTGACCGTCTATTAGCGGTTTTCGAGAATTTTTGTGTTCCTACGTATCTGAAATGAGTCAGGCAAGGTGATTAGAGCGCGTTGAGTGTCAAATGGAGCAGTATAAAAGCACAGCGCACACAACTCTTCAACTACAACCAGAATCACTTTTCCAAGTTCATTCTTCAGTGCTTAACATCACCAACCTCTAGTAAAATGGCCCACATCGTTCCTATTACCACTCCTGATCGAGTGTTCGATGATCGCACACATACGGTCTACGCAGTCGCGGATGTTCCCTATAGTCAGCGGATGGTGACCTCCTCTGAAGACAGGATGGTCCGTCTGTGGGACTTGAAGACAGGTGAAGTGTTGAAGAAAATGGAGGGGCACACTGGTGAGGTTATGGGATTGGCGGTATCGCGGGATGGGCAGATGATAGCGACCGGTGACGAGAACGGAGGGCTCATCGCCTGGCAGGCAAAAACTGGGGAGTCTCTCGCCAAAGTCAAAGTCCACGGCAGTGCAGTCCGCTCGCTCGACTTTTCACCGGACGATGCGTTCGTTGTCACCGCGTCGTCGGCACCAAACGATCAAAAGGTCAGGTTTTGGAACACTAAAACATGGGCGCAATACCCTGGAAATTACGACTGCGGTAGTACCGTCCGCTGCGTTCGGTATGCACGGTCTGGTGTATACATGCTTGCGGTTGCAACAGACCAAGATATCCAAATCTACGTCGCCGAGAAACTCCAAACGAAGTTCAAAGGTCACAGTCACGGTACATTGTCACTCGCTTGGTCCCCTGATAGAACACGCCTTTTTTCGGGGGGAGACGACTTTGACCCTAGCATAAGGGAGTGGGACACATCGAGTTGGAAGCAGGTTGGTCTTCCCTGGAAGGGCCACACATACAAAGTCAATTCCATTGCCGTCAATTCTTTTGGCACGCACGCAGTTTCTGCCTCTAGCGACAACTCTGTTCGTCTCTGGCAACTCTCTGATAAAACAACTGTCGCCATCTTCCAGCACACTTCTTCCGTTGTCTGCGCAGCCTTCTCTGCGGATGGCACGCACATCCTTAGTGCGGGTTATGATAAGAAAATTACAGACTGGAAGGCACCCAAGGGTATTTTGGCATTGGTGGATGCTTCCAACAAGGTGATTTTTGCTCGGTTTACCTTCCTCTCTTAATCTCATCTTGCGTCTTTTTAATTCAAAGGTTCCAGAACCTGCCCCAAAGTCGCAGTCAGCGTCAAAGGTAAATTGCAATTAATTATGCGTTCGCTATCTCATCTAGTATCCTCATTTCTATCCAAAGGCTATAGAATCTCATTCAAAGACTGGAAGCTCCGATTTCAAGTCTTTGCATGCAGCTTCGACTACCGCAAGCTCGGATTTCAAGGCCCTGCAGGCATCTTCAACGACCGCAAGCTCTGAATTCAAGTCGTCCCTGCACGCAGCTTCGACGGCCGCAAGCACGGATTTTAAGGCTCTGCAGGCAGCTTCGACGACCGCAAGCTCCAATTCCAAATCTCTGCATGCAGCTCTAGCTTCAGCTCCAGCTCCAGCCCCAGCCCCAGCGACCGCAAGCTCCAATTCCAAATCTCTGCACGCAGCTCTAGCTCCAGCTCCAGCCCCAGCGACCACAACCCCCACCCCCAAGCCCCAGCAACCGTCCCCCACCGCCCACTCTGTACCGCATGAGCAGTCCGTTTCCAAAGTTGAACAATTCGTCACCAAGTCTGGACAGTTTGTTACCACGTCGGAGCAGTTTGTTACCAAGTCGGAACAGTTGACCACCACCACCAAGTCCGGCCAGTCTGTTATTAAGTCTGAGCAGATTGCTTCAAAGGTATGACTTCATTATTTGCTTGTATGGCGTTGCTTGAGCTATGTCACGCAGACACTTGTCATCACCGCAGATGAGCTCCTCGCTATCACGAAGACTATCCGTATAGCGTCCATCACGGGGGACTTGTCTACTGCTGAGAAGGTCCTTACTCAAGAGATTACCGCCGATACCAAGAACTTCGCCTCTTATGCCAACCGCTCTTTCGTTATGGCACGCAAACTCAGCTGGGAAAATGCGCTTCAGGATGCAAACAAGGTGACAACATTCCATCACACTCTGGTTAGACATTCGCTGACTCTGATGGTCGCACAGTCTCTCGCCGTACGGACGTCGTTGGCTGGCTATATCGCCAAAGGTATCGCCCTCTGTGGAAAGCAGCTTGTCGAGGACGCGAGGACAGCCTTTGACCTGGCGTTCACGTTCACTCATGGAAACATGGATGCTACTGTGTTCCTTTACTTCATCAAGGCAAGTTGATTTATTGGTCTTGCGTACTCCGCGCTTCACAATCTGTTTCAGGCTATTGCGCTCTTCAACGCTAACAGACACAAAGAGGCAGTGCTACGTGTGGAACAGCTGGCTAGTGATCCTGCTGCCGATCCCCTCGCTTGTGGTGTTGTGGTGGTGAGTCTCGTGTTCGCAATCGCACCGATGTTCGTCCGCTGACTAATGGGTCTACTTTTTGTACATCAGTCGAGTCTGCGACTTCAGCTAGGAACTATCGCCTTCAATGGCGCGCGTCATAGTGAGGCCATCGAGCACTTCACTGCCGCTGTTAAAGCTAGTACTTTCTTGGCTAAATCCTCTCCTCCTGCTGCCTGCGAGGCTTTCACTGTGGTACGTGGAATGTGATGTCACCGGGAAAATCACCTATGCTCAACTGCACCTTTTTCAGCTTTTCGGATGGGACAACGAGACGTTATGGCAAACCTCCAACAAGAAACTGATTCTTGCGCTCCTTGGGGCTGGCAGGCTTGGAGAAGCTTTCGAATCGTACCGTTTCGCGATGGACACAAGCAATGAAGCTACGAAAGTCAGCTTGCATTCTTGGGTATTGAGTGAGTATTTCCATTAATGCCACCCATACTACTGTGCTCAACCTTTTTTCACTTAGCTCTCTCGTTGTGATGAGTGGCGCAGTATGCCTTCCACGCAGGCTGTTATATATAGAGTCTGAGATTGAGACACGGGTATCCTCCATAGATTTAGATTTGGCGATTCCTATTTATGCATCCCTGTTACTATTTTATTGATATTCTGGCTTATGACAGAATGCAGACCGATGATTCTACATGCTTCCCTCCATGCCACCGACGCTTCGGCTTTCATTAAGTCTTTCGACAACCTATTTGTTCGATCCCTTTACGTTCAACGTCTGGAGCGAGAGTCAATATCTGCATCAATTCAAACTGATCGTCGATTGAACAATTCCTTCACAGACTCAAAGTTCTATACACGAGAAAATTCCAATCTGAGAGTCAGTATATGTCCATCTGTCTCGTCCTCTCCACCCAACATTACTCTCCAGAATACACGATACGCCATCTTCCTCTGGACCCCTTGCCAGGTAGTTATCTGCGCCAGCAAATTGCAGACGACACTCCCGCGATTCCACCGCCTCCTCTTGTCCACCGATTTTTGGATAACGAAAGCGATAGTGGCCGAACGGGATAACACTGCCAGATGAAGACTTCGGGATGTGATGTGCTGGAAATAGACACACGCTGACGTTGTGTGACCTGGCCTGATCGCCCTCCCAAACCGGAATTGCGCGACTCAAAGCCTGTTTGACAGCATATGTCCACGATATATTTACAAGCGCAAAACACTGTATGACACACGAATCAAACATCTTAATGCAGTCCGAGGATGTAACCAATGACAACGCACCTTATCTCAGTGAGATTGATCGTCCATCCAAATGAAATAGTATTGCTTAAAAGGACTCCCCTTCGGTCGGCTGCAAGAAAGTCGTCAACGTGACAGAAAAACCGCCATCACAGCAAAACACCACGACAACAACTCTACGCGCTGGAAGAACAAATACTACTCCGAGTCACCGTATGACAAACGCTACCGTTCTTACCTGAAGTGGTAATATATGGAGCCCCTGTGCCAGACTTCCGACATGGTCACAATGCAGTCGATGTTCGATGTCGGACACAACTCTGACACACCATTCATGCATGAATGCGAAAGAGAGAAGCGTTAGGCTCACAGGACAATACAACAGCATAGTGAGGAAAGAGGAGACGGACCATAGAACAACAACATGACGCAGAGCATTCGAACAGAGTACTCACAAACCGTCACTGATAGCAAAATGCGTACTGCACGCAATAGCCGCCAAGCCGTCGATAATTCGTGGCGTTGATGGCTCTCGTGAGTTGATCGTTCTACCTGATGCTAAGCATTCGTTTACTAGCAGAGCAATGTGGGATGTTAAGCATGTCAAGAGCGGACAAATAATCATGGATTCAATCAAAACTAGGAACCAGTAACAAGCCTTTTCAACTAAATCTAGTGGCATGTAAACATCTTGGTAGGTATCACTACATCACACGAGATATTCAAGAAACGGTGATGCTAAAGACTGTGCCCGTCATGGTGGTGTTGAACTCTACAGCCACTTTCTTATAATTTCCCCTTGCGCTCTCAACTTCCATCTTATCAAGCGCTGGATCCATCAAAGGATTGTCCTCAGCATCACCCGAGCCATAGAATCCAGAGTGGATCTTCGTGGCCGTTTGATCAACACTGAGGTCAACACGGACGTAGCACCACCGACTGCCGCCGTGGATGCCTAGTGCCACGAGGAACGTTTCCCCGGTGACATAACTTTTGAAGCGAAGTGCACCAGACGAGCTGTCGTCAATGGTGAGCGTCTCGGTTGTGGCATTGATGGTGGACCACGTCCCGCCATTGCCGTTGCCGTTGCTGTTGCACCACACGGTTTTCTCGACGAGCGAGAAACGGAGGTCGGTTGGGGTATTGTAGATGGTTTTGACCTCGATTGTGTTCATATTCGTATTCATAGAGTCTGTGGGGTAATGTCAGCCAGTGATAACATGCAAGACTGATCTCTAACCTGGTTGTAAAGAGGATGATCTGGAGAAAAGTGTACATTGGTACAGGCTCTTTATACGACAAGCACCGCTTGGCATTAGCCCTGGCCCTGGACAGTCCGAGCAAGTCCCTCGGCTGTTGGTCCAACCCAGTGTGATGTCAAGTGTTGTAGCCTCATCATCGTAATAGTCTTTTCCCAACGGAAATGAACCCATCCGATGTATTTCTCATTTGTCTGGGCCTTTACTGTAACAAAAGGGGGATCTAACTTCTACATCTCGCTCGTAGATGTGCCGCCTGTCGAAGTTTAGTAAGACTTGTACCACGCTGTCTCCCCTGAAGCCTGAATAGCGAAGTGATTCTCCTTCTGCCCCGGTGTTCGTCACAGTGGTTTGAAACGAAGGGTTATTTCGTACATGAGAAGTAGTGATGGTATCAGGAATCTGAACGTTGGGCGTTGAATTATATTCTGCTGAGGCGAAGTACTCGTGTTTGTTTCCGACAGCACATACCATGTCCTTGGCTGCAGCGTTGGTGCAGTGGGAGTACAACGGATGAAGACTTCGCTTAAAAAATCACATAACTTTGATGCGAAAGGGGCACATGCAAACGAGGAACGTACGTCAGGGGTAATAAAGGTTCAAGGGTCTCTAAATGATCCTCTTCTAGGATGTTGCGAACATTTTGCAGTAATAGTTGCGGTTGACGGGATACCAAGAATTACGTACCATGCGACTGACACCAGTGAACAGCATGTTGCGACAAGTAATACACGCGAACACTGACATACGAGAGAATCCAATGAGCGGACAGCAGGCAAGAAAACAATCAAACAACGGACCTGAATGCAAAAAGCAGTCGCTAAACACCGGTCCCTGCCCTTGGAATTACACCTTACCCATGACTGCCTTAGACAAGATCCATCAGTAATGACAGGGGAGTTAGAACAGTCGACCATATACAATGCACATCCACGCACACCTGTAGCGCCAGTCTCATTGGAGATGGAAAGTCCCGCAGTCATCAAATCTCCTGAAAAAACATTACAGGGCGGCCGGAGTTTGCATGTCACCGGACGGATGACTGCCTAGCTCTAAGCGTTGTTCGAAGAAGCATGTGTCGTGGATTCGTGTTCCTACGTACCTGAAAAATATGCCAAGCCCGTTCTCGTTTGCACCCTGTGGAATCTAAGCCAAGTGTGAACAACGGTGCTGTTAGTACAATCCTAGCTATGGGTACAAAATACACTCAATGACCCAATCGACAATCAAGCGAGACTTGAGAGGGTACTTTTGAACATCCTAATACAGACGCCTACGCATAGATTCTGTAATGTCATTCAGAAGCTCTGCCTCGTCAATTGCCTTTGTGGTGAACAATTTCTTCATGTCATAGGCTGGGTGACAGCGTTCGCGTACGTCCGGTGCAACCTAGACTAACTTGAAGATCAGTTGACTGTGGACTGCCGCCTGCAGGCTTCAAGCTTTGCCCACCTCGATGGATCGTGATACTGTGGATGCGGCGTCTAGGTGATAAGAACCCTGCGAGGAAGGCAGCACACGCCGGTTAGGACACAAGGTGGCCAGTGAGGTTAGTTTCCTGGGTATTGTAGCAAGTCTGTAGCAAGAGTAGAGACCACCATGAAGACTTGTTGATGCACAATTTGTGCACGTGAGGACCACGCCTCTTCGAGCTCATCATCAACTTCTTCCAGGTTCCTTCAACTTGTTAGCAGCATGAAGACAGCTAATGCACAACTCAATATCCCTCCATTCGGAGATATCATCAGCGCAATGCAAAACATCGTAAGTACCCAGTCTTATAAATGATCGTGTCCGATAATAACAATCACTCACTTTAGCTCACACTTTCACAAGTGATTGTATGTCTACTATTCCAATGTCACCGATGTTGTGTTAACGAAGATGACCAGATTCCAAACCTTGAAACTCCATATCTCAGATTCCCCAACACCGATCATTCTACCACCATCCTCGAGGGCCAGAACGTTTTCGATATCATCACCGAGCGTCAGCAGCAGTTGGACACGGTTTTGCACGAGATCTCAGACCTGGAAGTTGTGATGGATGGGGTAAAAAAACTTCATCAGCAACTCGTTCAGAAAAAGAAAAAGATCATCCAATCCATGAATTTGCACAAGGGACTCGTATCGCCTCTCTCTCGCTTTCCAAATGAACTTCTCGCCCAAATTTTCCATCACTGTTTCCCGAACACTAGTCCAAAAACCGAGCTTTGGTGCCAGTCCAAGCTAAAAGCTCCGATGCGGTTGGTCGGAATATGCCGACGATGGAGGGAGGTTGCTACAAGCACACCTAGTCTATGGTGCAGGTTACACGTGGAGGTCGACGATGAGGACTGGCAGCGGGCGGCTTTTTGCTATGAATCATGGCTCAAGTGGTCGCGGGGACTCCCGCTCTCGTTGGTAGTGAAGTGCTCCAATGACAATCATTCCACCACGCTGCGGCGCCTCCTTCATCCTTACATGAGTCAAATATCATCTCTCTCCATCTTTTTCTTCCCTGGCGCCGAAAAACCCGAACTTTTGTTAACAGACCTACCAACACTCGAGGAGCTGACCATATTCTTCAATGAAGATGTTATGCTACCGCAACTGCCACCAAAAATGCGCAGGTTCACGGCTATACTGCCGTTGTTCCATGACTACCGGGTCCACTGTTTAAGTTCCATGTGGACCCACCTAACAGATGTCGGGATTGGCTCATTAGCTGACGTGGGACCAGTCCTCAAACTGCTTCAGCTATGTCCCAATCTCTCCTCGTTGACGATACGCGGCCTATTCCACCATAAAAGACATACCTTACAGCCGCTCAAGCACCCCAAAATCCAATGCTTACGAATCGATCATAGAAATTCTGAGGCCATATTTTCACAGTTATGTGAACTGCTCAGTGCTCTGTCACTTCCAAATTTGCGTTTCCTTGAACTTCGCAGCAATCGCTGTTACAGTCCGGAACTGATTCACGAGGTGTTGAGGGGATTGTTGAAACGGTCAAAGTGTCCCTTGCAGAGCCTGATGTTCGGCGGGCAGGTGGAGTTGACAGATGAGCAGCGAGCAGAATACATCACCTTGATTTCTTCCCTCGAAATAGGAATAGTGGAAGAAGAATATTTCACACCTGTCGAGCAGATGGCTCTCTGTCGCGCAAAAATCACTTCATTTTATTGTACTCAGTAGTAATTTTACTGTATCCATCAGTCCAGGACTCGAAAGCCACCATCCAGATGGGCCCTGTTGACTCTATGTAGTGTTAGGAGTGTTCAGGAAGGCGTAAGACAGAACGACGGCCCAGTCAATTTGAAGGTGGTGATATTCCGAACTAGGACTATGTCGGCCAGTTTGTTGAACGCATTCTACTGAAGTGGTAGAATAGTCACAACAACACGAGCGAAAGACATGAGAATGAGATAAGACTACATAAGAACTAGAAGCCAAGATTAAGAAAATAGTTGTTCACATGGTGCAGTGTTAATGACCATCAGCATGTGGGGGAGATGCACAACAGAGAAAAAGCACGAGACGAGCCCAAAAAGGGATGGGTGGTGGCCGTGTGTTTGCTGCACCTGATGTCGTAGAACTAGTAGCAGGAGGTGTTGCGGGCATTGATGCGTCAGTGGGCTGAGTCTGAGATAAAAGTGCTTGTGCTTGGCTTTGCTGCTGCTGCATGTATTTCGCCTTTTCACGCTCTGGCCGTGGAGCAACATACAGTGCCTGCAGAAGAACGATCGAACCACAGTGATTAGACATTTCAAATGTGCCTGAAGAAAGCCATACCTGTTTGTCCCGTATTGCAGCAACTTCAAGTTCGATGGAATGAGTCGGAGGACCGCGACGAGAAAAGATACTTATCCGAGTCCTTGAACGTTGCTGGAATTCGGTTGCTTCGCTGGTGGGAGAGTGAGAGCGACGAAAGAGCGATGGAAGGTGACGTAGAAGCACGCGTGAAATCCCCATAGATGGTGCGAGAGCATAATGGGGGTGGTGAGCAGAGGAAGAGTGATCATGGACACTGCGCGATGAGGACTGAGAGCAAGAGGTCAGAACACGAAGAGATTCAAAAAGTCCCTGACGCACATGAATGTTGCCTTGCACGCCATCGAAAAACCCTAGCGGTACTCGACCAGTATTCTTGGACTGAGCTGGGCGTGTAGCGCTATCGCTCTACAATTACAATCTTATGTAAATGTTTGAAACAAATAAAAACACGTCACGTACATTGATTAACGACTTCCCAGGTACGGCCTGTGAGTGGGAGATTCAGTTGCTAGTAGTAGTCTTTACTGATGAATTAAACTCACATCAGGAATGGATAACAGATCTTCAAGGCCAGCTTCTTGGCTCAGGTGAATTGACCGGGACTTATTGCCGACTGCACAATCCAAGTCAACCAGGTATAGCATTCAGTCTCCACAAGCTCAGTCTCCAGCATTATCTTTGAGAATTAATGTCAACATAGGATGACCTATCCTGCACCCGCGTCAAGGCAATGACTTGCATGCAGGTACATATTGTTGTCCTCACAAGCAGTGACTAGCAATTTTCCATCAGCGGAAAAAGTGAGACAGCTCACGTCCTTGTTGTGTTGGAAGAGTGGACACACTGGGAGGTTCGTGTTGAGGTTCCACAAACATACTGTTTCATCCCATATTGATGTACTTGCAAGTAGGCAGTCATTCCGAGCCAAGGACAAGTTGAAAATGTGACCTTCGAGAACAGCGATTTGCTCCCAAGTGTCCGTGTCGAATATCCCAATCGGGCCCAACGACCCGGAGAAAAGCTTCTTTCCATCTGACGTCCAAGCCAAGCTTCGAACTGATTGATCCTGGTGGAGTGTGCTGAGTAGCTTGCCCGCCTTGGCATCCCAAATTTTTACAGCGTTCTCATTTTCTCCGCCTGTCGCAAATTTTGTGTTGTCGGGTGAGTATGTCACCGCCCACACGTATTGGTGACCATTCTTGATCTCCAGGACAGTTTTGCCAGTTTTGCCATCCCACACTCTCGCAGTCCCGTCCCAGGATCCGCTCAGGACTCGTTCACCATCTCCACTCCAGCACACCGACCCCACATTCTCAGTGTGTCCTATCCATCTCGCAACTACTTTTCCCGTCTTCACATCCCACAGCCTCACTGTCCCGCCTTCGCTTCCGCTGGCAACAGTCTGACTATTCGGAGACAACGCTACGTTCTTCACATCTGCCTTGTGCCCTTCATCTCGCCAGGCATCGCCAATTTGTGTATCGTTCTCCAGGTCCCATAGTCGGAGTGAGCCATCTGCTGAACAAGCGATGATGCGTCGTCTGCCAGGCAGATGCACAATATCGAGTATTTGGCTAGTATGGCCATGCATCACCTGGCGTGGTGTGATGGCTGGCGTTTTACTGTTTGAGGATGACATGATCGGCACTTGGAGTTGTGACTGCGGCAAATGGTAGACAATGTGTATGCGCAACAGTTTTCTGATAATGGCAAAGATGGCTGATGAGATAATGGGCCCATCATAGTCAATCAAATCTGACGAGAATGGCTGCTTACAGGATTAATTCAGTCTTGACACGCGGGATGGCTTCGGGACCACGTATGCAGTCTCAGTAATACCAGAATTCGCAAAATGGTATCTAAATCACTGGTAAGCAGGTGGTCAGCTGTACAGGACAGAGTATCGCTCACGAGAAACACCTGCCAACTCAAACACAGATGACACTACAGTCACTTGTAAATTTGGACGTTTTCTTTAGAGTCGGGAATATGGGCATCCACCATTCTTTTAAATCATGTATTGCAGTGCGTATCCATCCTTGTGTTCATTTCACAGCTTAAGTGCTGTGTATATCTTCAAGCAAATGTCGAATTCGGATGTCGTCAAATCTGTTGCATATCTACAAGCTGTGCAGCATGGTGCTGTATTTCGAAGCTTGCTGTGTTTCTTCGTTCTGATGTAATTTTGCCCTTCTAGATCTCTCCTTTGGTGCTGGTACTCCACATTCGCGCCGGATTTTGCCAGGGTTCACTCCACGGAATGATAGCAGTCTTATGTTACACCCCTTTGCCGCACTTCTCACATCCCCGATGAGTCCGGACATGGACTCGGTATGCCGTCAGTGTGGTTTCATAATATTGGCACCTGCATCACGGGTTGCATCGGCGGCACCCGTGGTCCATTGCACCCTTCCTCCATTGATCCTCAGAAGTATGAATTGATTGTCCTTACATCTCGTTCTACAGTCCCCGGCTCTGTATGAATAGGAATCTTTGTGACCTAGTAGAGTCTGTTTCTTGACTACTATTCCTTCGCAGATACCCAGGAATAATAATAACGGCGCCTCCGAAAAATAGCAGACGTACGTCTCACTAGACCTCGGTGGCCGTCATGATTCACACCTTTGATCGCAAGGAAGTCGAACGAACGACTTCCATGCCACAGGTGCTTGATGACGACGAGAGGCCGCTGGTATGTCACCGGTTGTCACCTGGCAGATCAAGTTCTGTCGGTGGGCGACAGTATGGTTTTTTGAACTACCGACATCTAATAAAACTTAGCATATCAGTTTCATGTCTCAGGTGTGTGCAATGTGCATTGGGTATGCATCGATATCTTTCATGATAAGTGCCATGGCGCACGTGGCGGTTGCAACTAACTCACTGTTGCTTGTACTTGGTCATCAAGCAACTATCACACAACTCATCGCCACTGCTCCACATTTGATAGATCTCTCGAAGCATATTCATTCAAGTGATCTGTGTTGCTTCTCCACGTCATGCTAAGTTTTCATCTTTGTCTTAAGAACATCCTGAACAATCTTACCCCGATGCTTCGGTGAATCCATGCGCCACTTGTAAACGCTAACCAGCGTCGAAATCTCGTAAGGTCTAAGAGCTTGTACTACCTCATACCGCTGAGGTCAGTATCATATTCTCATACCGAAAGTAACGTTGTCGTTTCGTTCTATTATTCATCCAAGTTGATCAGTGCTGACCTACAAGCAAGAGGCTACTGGAACGATACCGCCACGGTGGATGATTGCTTGACAGTCGAAAACTTCGATTCACCGCCCGGAAGAGAAGCAGAGCGAAGTTTAGATTCATTCAAAAGGCGATTACAAAACGCACTACTTAAGCCAAATGATGTGCTGCATTTCGTTCATCCTCCGGGTCATGATTCAACCCTATATATTCCTGTGCGTTCTGACAAGTCTTCAGAGTTACGCCATTACAATTGGCCCAGTTGCTGACCTGGTCATTGCAAATGATCAAGTGTCTCCAGATGGGTTCATCAAGTCGTCAGTGTTGGGTGTATTTTTCATCCTACTTGCTTGCTAAGGTCGTAGCAGGGCGGTTCTTGCTGGCGGCACTCTCCCCGGACCTATCATCACGGGTCAGAAAGTGAGATTATTTTGCGTATACAAACTCTCCATGATCTTACGTGCTTTTGAGGGGGACACATTCAAAATAAATGTAACCGACCATTTAAATGATGAAACAATGCTCACAAGCACCAGCATCGTAAGCACCGATTGATTGGAGCATAGGATCTTCTAATGATATTCTACCCCAGCACTGGCATGGACTATTTCAACGCCATAGTAGCCAAATGGACGGCGCAGCATTTGTGACGCAATGTCCGATCTCTCCTGGTCATTCGTTTCTATACGAGTTCAATGCTGGCGATCAAGTAGGAACCCATTGGTACCACTCTCATTATGGAGTTCGTATTCTGATTTATTCACTTATACTCGTTCATCGAGCAGAATCTAGGTTCAATACTGCGACGGTTTGCGGGGAGCACTGATCATCTACGACCCACAGGATCCATACCACTTCTGGTACGATATTGATGATGGTACGTGAGTCAAACGGAGTGCGATTGGGGCTCTGACACCTAAGCGAAGAGTCTACCGTCATCACGCTGATGGACTGGTAAGCGAGCGCCAGTGGTTCTTTCACGTGGATTGACTCAGTTTCATTTACAGGTACCACGTACCATCCCCTCAAGTTCAGAGACAGGTGGTTCCAGACTCATTGCTTATCAATGGCGTCGGTAGTTATTCAGGAGGGCCAGATACGCCTTAGGCCGTCATCAACGTCCAGCCCTACAAGCGATATCGATTCCGCTTACTGAACATGGCGTGCAAGCCCAACTACATTTTTTCGATCGATCACCATAAGCTTATCATAATCGAAGCTGATGGTCAATACGTCGAGCCGCTCGTAGTCGACTCTATCCAGATCTACGCCGCGCAGAGGTACTCCTTCATTCTCGAAACAACCCGGCCTGTCGACAACTATTGGGTGCACGTGGTTCCCAACTTAGGTACAAGCTCTATGGCTATCCTACGATATGCAGGCTCTTCCGATGCAGACCCCAAGATCAGGACAACCTCAAATACAGTCGCTTTACAGGAGACTGACCTACACTCATTATATCCACCCCTGCCCATCTTGCTTCAGGAAGATGGGGCAGACGTTAAGCTTGATATTGCTATTGCTATTGCTATTGGAAAAAACGAGACCGATTTCAACTTCCTCGTCAACGGCGTGCAGTACACTTCTCTTAGTATCCCTGTCCTACTACAGTTGCTGAACGGTGGTATTTCGGCTTCAGAAATGGCACCCAATGGTTCCATATATTCTCTACCAAGGAACAAAGTTATTGAAATTTCTTGGAATCCTGATAATTCCCCAGGCCGCCCTGTGAGTCATTTTCAAAATGTCATTTACCTTTATGCCTCCAACTCAAACATCAACAGCATCCATTTCACCTGCATGGGGTACGTATTTGCATATCATCTATACACATCCCGTACTAATACATGATTCTTAGCACAAATTCGCTGTCATCAGAAGTGCTGGCAGTAGCACATACAACTACGTCAATCCTGTCTTGCGGGATACCGTGAGCACTGGTTTGCTCAGTGACCGCGTGACTATCCGCTTCATCACCGATAATCCTGGGCCGTGGTTGTTGCATTGGTAATATCGCCCTTGATCACTCATCGCCACTAAAGTTGATGAATTTTGTGTAGTCATATTGATTGGCATCTATACACGTAAGTTGCTTGTTCCTTTTGCGAAGCCTGAACGGACTGTTGATATATATGATCACAGCGGGATGGCTTTGGTGTTCGCAGAGGCTTCTCAAGATGTAGCGGCTTCGCAGCCTCTCAGTAGTGAGCATATAACACCACGGACTACAAGAGTTGGTCTGACGATCAGCGACAGATTCTTCCAAGCAGCTCTGTCCGATATATGATAGCCTTCCCCAACAAAATTTCTCTTTGCCACCTTCAAATTGATGGTTTTGTTTTCTTGAAAACCTTTCTTGGTATTCTGAATCGTATCCAATTTGGAAGGAATTTGTTCAGAAACACTTCATTGTTCGTGTTTTATACAACCCGTAATTTATTCCGTTCCTGGCAGTTTCAAACTGAAGATCTCAATGGCAAGGTCAATCTACGGAAGTCGCATATCGTTCATCAATGATGGGGTGCCCAGCGCGCAGTATATTCATAACATTCATTAAAATCTAGGGGTATAAGCATAAAACCAGCAAACGTAGACCCAATCCTAACTAGTGCATCATCGCTACTCAAATACTCTCCAATACACATTCTACAATCGCACATCGCCGCTCTTCGACCACGATTCGCACAGCTTCCGCCATCGTCTCCTCCAGAGGATCACCCGCAGCAATGCGTTTCCCCCATGCCCACCCACCAGTCGCAGCTACTGCGATGCCCGCATAGTCTGGCATGTCGGGCCCGAAGCCCACAGTGAGCTGGTTGCCAGTAACCTTGGAGCCGTGCCCCTCGGGGTGCACGCCCATCATAGAGAGCTTTGGAGATTTCCAACCTCCATTGTTCAAAACGATAGTCAAGAAGGGCTGACGTTCAATGGGTCCTCAGAAACATCACTCGAAATATCAGTATCTGGCACTCACTGTTTCATACCGCCTCGCCATCCAGAACGCACTGCTGGGCACCCCAAACATGAACGTACCATCACCCACCACGCTCACTACCAGCTCGTATCCAACCTTCCCTGCACCCTTGCCCACATGAACCCCTCCTAGAACCGCGCCAATGCCCCCACCTAATGCCCAGCCGAGCGACGAGCCGCCGGAGCTCAACATGCCCGCAGGCGTGTCGGGATGCAGGTGCGACCATGAAAGCGGGTAGTTACTGATGGTCTCGTTAAGGTAAAGTGTGCTCGCGGGGTGCGGGACCTTATTCTCTACCGCCGTACGCAGCGCCCCAAAGATGCGAGACGGCGCATACGGCACGTTCGGTTCAGACGTGAGTGTCTCTGCGTTACGCATGTCTGCAATGAACGCATCGTGCACTGCCTGTATTGTTTTAGAACGCGTGTAGAATCCTGTCGCAGAGCCTGTACGCCCAGAGTTCAGGAGTTGGTAGAGCATGACATCAGCGCTGGCACGGCAGACAAGTTCTGCGACACCGGCGACATGCTCCATGCCGATAGATTCTTTAAGAGGATCACCAGAGTCGATCACAAAGATGCGGGCATCGTCGCTGGGGCGCTCGAAGTTGCCTTGACTGTCCTTGTTCATTGGGATCCATGGTACCTCTGCGTCGATGACGAGGATTACGTCTGCTGTGCTGAGCAGCGGGGTGTGTGTGCCAGGCGCGAGGAAGGAAACTCCTACGAAGAACGGATGCGAGAGAGAGACGTTAGTAGCGCTAGGGCAGGTCACGAATATAGGGATAGCCATCAGCCGAGAAAGCATCTCCAGGGCGGCGACGGCTGCAGGATTCCGCCCAATGTATGACGTGATGATAAGCGGGTTGTTTGCGTGAGCCAGTGCATCACCAATTACGTTCACGGCTGCAAGCGCGATAAGCAAAATCCAGAGTTGTCTCATTACTATGGTAACCCACCTGAAGGGGAGAGCGCGCCTGGCTCGATTGATGGCCATCTGAAGAGAGATGTTCGAGTGTTGAAAAGTGATTCATCGATCTCCTTTTCTAATACTTCTCTGCGTGCCCAGAGATATACTGGTCCTTTTGGTTCGCTTGTGGCACTAGGGTGCACATTCAGCCAATTTTGACTTTGAATGGACAGGAGCTTACATTTGGAGGGCACGTCTGACAAGATGAGGGACATTTTCGGGTGCATTGATCTGTGCGGTGAAACGCATGTATTGCCTGACGATGGCAGGTTGGTCAGGTACATCTACGCAGAAAGAATTTGAGCTTCATCTTCAACCAATCAAGTGGGCATTTACCTTGCATCCAATGGATCCACTCGTTCCTTGACCCCTTCAACTCTCCTTCCACAGTAGATGGGGATGCACCAGCAAACACTAGGATTGGAACCTTTCCTCTGCTCGCGTTATGGATGGCACCAGCAAGGGCCTATCACAAAGTGTTTGACGGCACTGTCTCTAGCAACCAAAGTGTACGACACCAACCTGGGTTCCAACATCGACATGTACAATGACTGCAGCGGGCGTGTTCGTAACCTGTACGAATGCCTGTGCCGCGCTCAACGCAGCCATTTCGTTGGGGCAAGTGATTATTTCGACAACGGTATCGCCATGGTCGACGCGTTGGCGCTCAAGGTCTTCGAGGAGTGCAGGGTGATCTGAGCCCCAGTTAACGAATGCATGGGTGATGCCAACCTGGGCTAGGGTGTGGAGGAAGAGAGAAGATGTGGTGTACATTGTGGGCAACGATGAAGGAAAGCGCTAGACCATGAAGCGTAGGTGTGTATATATAGTGTTGATTATCCTGGGACCTGCGCCCAGCGACATGGGATATGATGCACCTTTCCTGGATTTACGGGCCGCATTAACACAATGCTGTGCAGAAGGTTGACAACTCGAGCTTGGATGAGTGGGAGATGAATACACAGCAACGAATAAAAACATAAGTGGTTGACGATATACATGATCCCCATTCGATATTGACTGATCGTGTTATGTCCTCATGATCAAGGACCCACGCTAAAATCAGATGGGCAAAAGCGTTTAAAGGCTACTTGAGCATCATGGTCGTAGAGATACTCACTGATTAGTACTATCATGGCAGCCTAGCATGATCAACTACTAACCCTTCACCGTGCTCATGATCGAGGTCTGCTGGCTCTTGCAAGTTGCATGGTAACGATATCGACTGCATCAGCATTCAACCTTGATTCAACCCCAGTGATATAATGGAGGATATGATTGTGTAGTAGGTGCATATGGTCGTTGCTCATGAAGATCGCAAACAGTTCATGCTTTTTCGGTTTAGTCTTATCAAAGAAGAATGAAAATACGAATTTTACAACCCAGCCAAAAGAAGTTACTCACGCTGGCATCGACAGCCTTGCCCGCAAGCCTCAAGGTTTGACTTCAATCATTTATTTTATTTGCTTGTGGTATAGCCTGATACGAACCTGACAAGATCTGGTGGATGACTATTCAGATAACAGCTGATTTCCTCAAATTGAACGCACGTAATAACCCTTCACAAACGCCCTGCAGCTCACTGTCGATGTGTGGGTCCATTGGAAAAGAACCCTCAACTCTGGCTTTATATGCCAACCACAATGACCATCAATATGGGATGCGGGTTTGGGTTTTTTTGATGAGATGACTATCGCAATCTATCGCTTCAACTTGAAACAATAGTCTCATCACCCCAAAGTGGCCACCAAAATCCTGGGTACTCCATATAGAAGTAAAGGAGTTCCGCCGCGGCGCACTGAGACACTAGACTGGTCACGAGTCTAGAAGGAAACGTAGCAGACACTGGCAGCGAGCAAATGGTGCGCAGGAAGAAGATACTATGTATTGACGTACGGCCGCCTTACCAAGTTTCTGCTTACCAACGCATATATAGCAGGCGTGAACTCCTGAATTTTTGAACGTCAAACCATGTCATTCTCATTCTCACAGGGATACCAACAGCTCCCCACCGTCGATAAAGACGCTGGAGAGCAGGAATCTCTTCAACGCAAGTGCCCTCGCAAAAGTATATTTCCTCTCCTCAGGCTCACCTTCGCTGTCATCATAATTATGTGTGTTTCCGTCCCTTGCGCACGTATGATCAGGTCTAGGGGGTTCTGGGCTACTTGCCATGTCCCGCAGCGTAACTCTTCGACATTGGCTACGCTGCCTTCTCACTATACCTTACCATCTGGTGATATGATTCCGTCAGTTGCATTGGGTACGGCCTTAGTAACTTGTTCATTAAGTCATGTTAAGCTTGTGATTGATCGTACAGGTGTATGGCAAGCTAGCAAGGGCGAAGTCGGAAATGCCGTGAAGGCATGTCCTCCGCACTCCCTCGAGTACTTACGCTCACATGGCTTCAGACCGCTTTGTCGGCCGGTTATAGACACATCGATGGAGCCTGGATCTATCGTGTGCGTCTGATCCCCTTATTCGCGAGGCCTCGTTGACGATAGCTACAGAACGAAGAAGAAGTCGGCCAAGCTCTTAAAGCAAGTTCTGTACCTCGTGAAGAGCTTTGGCTCACGTCAAAGGTAGTACCTTCGATTCAATCAGTTTGACCTCTCGCTAACAGGCAACAGCTTTGGAACAATTTCCACGCACCTGAGGACATTGAGACCGCACTCGACCAATCGCTTTCCATGCTTGGTACCAACTATCTCGACTTGTACTTGATCCACTGGTCGGTAGTTCTTCGCTCGCTTGAGCATTTTGCTGATTCCCAACAAGGCCTGTCGCATTTAAGAAGGAGGGCAACAATGTTATAGATGAGGATCTTACCGCCGATCCATATCCTACATGGCAGAAGCTCGAAGAACTTGTCGACAAGGGTAAAATAAGGAACATTGGTATTAGCAAGTGAGTTCCATCCTTGTCAAGTTAGACTGGTGCTGACGTCTCAACCCATAGCTTCAATATCAGAAGGTTCGAATGACTTACGGTTCAGTCATTCTTGCTCGAAGCCCTGATTACAATCCAGGATCCAGAATCTGACCGCAAACAAGCTGAAGTACCAGCCAGCCGTTAATCAAGTCGAGCTCAACTTTTGGAATCCTCAACCCGAACTATTGCAGGTCTGTTTCCGGTTGTAGACACTTGTGCTCGAGTTCATGAGCAATCCGCAGTGGTCGAAGGAGAACGGGCTTCTTCTCGAGGCGTACTCTCCCCTGGGTAGCGACAAGCAAGTCGGAAAATCTCTCTCTGTCCCTGAGGTACCATTTCACGTCGCGAGGACTGGACTATCTTCTAAACAGTCTCTTACAGGTAAAGGACATCGCATGCAAACTTGGGATTACCCCGGCACAGGTTATTATCTCGTGGAGTGTCCAGCGCGGTGTATGTCAAAATTTCTGCACCATTGAGTCGTAACTCACCTTTCCAAATCTCGATAGACGATCGTCCTGCCGAAGAGCGTAACGCCTTCTCGCATTGTAGAGAACCTCGAAGGTGAGATAAGCCAAACTTTCGAGAGGCAGTACATAGTATTCACTCACCTCACTCCTTCCAGTATTTGAAATCCCACAAGAAGACTTTGAAAGGTTGGAGCGAGCGGCAGTTTCACACCCTCCACAGAGAGTAGTCAACCCGAGCTCGGGCTGGAAGTTGCCTTTTGACGTGTTTGATGGGCAGTGAAATATGCGTGGGCTGTAGCTCAATAAACTATATCTGCTACTTTGCCACCTCTAGGCTCATAAAGCGCAGCGTTGGTAGCAATGGTTGAAGAATGAAACACCATCAGTCTTTGAAACATGCAGCCACTTTGCAGGAACCCTATTTCTAAGATTAACAGCCACCCAGTATTGTACGCGGTGACGACATGCTGCCACCTGCACACATGTTGAAAAGTCAAAGACATTGGTTCCGAACGTAGAGAAAGGCGTGAAGTGGAGAAGAAACTAGGGATGATTATCACAACCATCATGATAGACTCGCGCATATAGGAAAATGCATACAGAGCGAGTCTCAGAAGTGGAGCGCCTCGCCTACGCAGCACTTCACTTGTGAAAAGAACACGAAGAATCATTGGACGCACTTTAAAAAAGCTTGAATGGCAATCTGCCCCAGCCTCCACTATCCGCACTGTCTCACGACTAATCCATCCCTCGCATCGGTGGTTGGAGTGCATGTGAGTGATTTGATCTGACTAGCAGTTCTCGCGAGCAATATTCTGAGCCCTTTTGTCAGGAAAAGTTGGGACTCGCGCATTCTTGGAAAACGGTGCAGTAACTCCTGCGTAAATCCCTCCTCCAAGTCACGCCTGAATTCCTGCAGCAGGGTTTCCCATGTTGAGCGAGGCCTCGTGTATTGATTAAAAAAAAAGGATCTGCCTGTTACTGGTCGCACGCAAAAACTGGCCCTCGTCAGATGCCCTGTTTTGATTCAGATACCCGATTCCAAGCGAGCGGCTCGCCAGGACAACACTGGTAGTATCTGTATTTGCTACACAGACCCCAAGTATAACCCATGTCTTCCATGACCGCTGTAGTAAGCCCTCTGAGATGATGTGTGGCCATACCAGCCTAGTACGGGATGTTGCGCATCTGCCAGGTGGACGACGGTGAGATATTATCATATGACAGGTATTGAAGTAGCAGTGTAAGCCCAGAGTACGCGGCTGGCGAGCAGATCCAAAGACGAGACAGCAATTGTGGGATGTGAATAGTGGACAAACGGTGTCAAGACTCAAGTTGATTTGAATGGGCTGGTTGGTATTCAACGACCGTTCTACCTCAGACGACCATCTTGTTCTACAAAAAAGAAGCGTTATCTTGGGTTTGAGTGAACATTCACTTACGACACTTTTGGTTCTCGCCCTGAGAGACGAACTAGTCTTTACCTACAACGGTTTTCGACTAGTTCCCTAAACGATCTCCTAGTCACACCTTGCCACCGTCATTGCTCTCCTATGTATGAGATGTCTCTTCGTATTTAACGTTTCTTCGCGTTCCCTTACTGTACTCCGCCTCCGGCGCGCCACATCTCGATCTGCCCAGGTTCGACTAAATAACTGTGCGACCCTCGTAACACCCTCAAGCTAAAACCCTGAAAGAAGTGACCACAGTCCACCATTCCTTCTCGCCCTTCTTCGCTAGCTGCTCAAGTAGACCTGGACTTGAGCTTCCGCAACTCCCAACAATTCCAAGCCAATGACTCCTCGTGAACATCTACATTAGAACTTTCTCCAGGTACATGGAGCAACAAAAGCCCACCTCTGGCCGGCTATTCACTAATGTCCATTATGTCCTCGTTTTGCTCCTACACTGGGATTTCAGTAACTCCCAACATCTTCAAGCCGGTAAAGTAGTAACAGCCCAGCTCTTACTACCTCCTTGCTGTTTTCCGCTCGTTCTTCACGTGACCATCTCCTTACTCCGACCCGTGGTGCGGGACTGGACCTAGTAATTGCCTAGTCTACTAGTCTTTTTCGTGATATATACAATATATACGCAATGACACTGACACTGTACCCCCACCCCCCCCGGAGGCTTCAACGCCCTCCACATATAGTGCTTAACGTAAAAGGGTGTGGAGAACTAGCTTCCGGCATCTGAGCCTAAGTAATCATTGTAAGTCACGTATGCAGTGCACGT